>CATIWM010714689.1:0-41852 GCA_949671775.1 Mallotus repandus
AATATCATTTTTACACAAAAAAAAAATCAAAAATCCCCACAGATAACAAGAAAACAAAATTATTTTGATAAAATCAAACATATCTGCCTCCACCTGGGAAAAAAAAATCCAACTTTTACACACATAAACTCAAAAATCCCCTCAGATTACAACGAAACGATAATATTTTCATAAAATCAAACAAATCAGCTTACACCTTTGAAAAAATCTCACTTTTATACACATAAAATTAAAAAATCCCCTCAGATTACAAGAAATCAAAAAGATTTTCATAAAATCTAACAAATCGGCTTCCACCATTAGAAAAAATTGTAATCAATAATAGAAGGTATACCAATCGTTTAAGTAGATAGAAGTTGAGGTCAATCACAAGATCTTTGCTTCCACCTTTTATATCAAGTATTGATTTGTTTAAATCGTTGCTTCCACCAAAAAGATCTCCGATTCAGTAGTAATAACGTACATGCAAACAAAAAAGAAGGCACAAAATGTTGAAACACACTTGCATGTCTGTCAAATCTAAAAAAATCAAATATTTCATGTTTAAACACCGACTATATTACCATAAAAATGCAAAATCTTTAACTCTTGTCACCATTTTTCATGTTTTTCACTTTTCATGTTTTTAACATGAAAAACATGAAAAGTTAACACTTTTCTTCATAGCATAGCAGATAGATCATCAATGGACAATAAAGACTGTTAGGCGTTAACACTTAGCAGACTAATGCCAATGTAGTCTGGGGTTTTTTCAAGAATCAAAGGATGAAAAGGGTAATAAAAGATGTATTTTATGGTAAGAACGAGAGAATTTTGAGAGAACTAAACATAGATGGAACCTTGTAAGTTAAGAGAACACAAAGAGGAGGGAGAGCAACTGCGAGAGAATGAGAGAATGAGAGGAGTGTATGTGTGTGTGTGAATGAGAGTGAGAGATTAGGTTTAGAAATGAGAATGAGATACATATATAGTTGAATTTTTTAGGGTTAGGGTTTAGTAAAAAAATGGCACCGTTTAGTTTATTTTATATATATATATATATATATATATATATATTAATGAATTTGGATATTCAGGCAGGTCGGGGATCAATTTCTCTCCCCCGACCTGCAAACCGAAATCCGTATTTTCCTTATGTTATGGTCTGAATCGAACCGTTTCTTCTGCTGGAATCAATTCGTAGATTCATTTCGAGTCGATAATTCGGACTGCACCAGGTTTTGCACAACCCTAATATGACTAGCAAGTAAATAGTTTAGTGGTTATTTTTTTAGTAAAAGTATAAGTACAAAGTTTGAATTTTTATTGATTTGTAAAATTAATTTTTATTTAATGTAAAAGTGAAAAAATGTTTTTTATTGTGTATTAGTTAATTTATTAATATTTAAATTTTTAATTTATTTATTAATTAAAAAGTGCGAATGTATCTTAAAGATGTATGCTAGTAATAAGAGTGAGTGTCAATTATCTCTTGACAAAAAAAAAAGAAAATATTTATCTAAGATATAAATATTTTTTGATTATGCTATGCAAGTCAACTACGAAATAGTGTATACGTGTGCATAAAGATATGCAATTTCTTAGTGATAATGAGTAGAGTCAAGATAGCAGTCTCTCATCTCATGATTTCATGCGTGTCTATATATATATATATATATATTCGATCTTTTTTTTTTTTCATTTTTTTTCCTTTTCTGAATCTTTGTTCTACACCCATATTGTAATAACCTTTCTGTGATTTCTTCCATCAACTTAGGAATTAATATAAACTAAAAATTAAAACACATAACTATAAGTATAGTGATGGCCATTTTTAAAATAATTCTGCTGTGGAAACAACTTGGCAGCTTGCTACAGCACAGGTGAGATTCTGAACACCTATATATACATGTTTCCTTCTGATTCAAGTTTGATATTCTACTTCTTCTTCTTATTCAATTGATCATTTTTATATATATCAAACAGGTCAGTACTGGTGTCGTTGAAGATTATTGGTGTAATTATTTTGATTGGATTTACCGGAAGGCTATGGATTATGTTGAGCTTTAATCAGCTGTCTGATGATGATGAGTCTCAGCTGCCTCGACGGATTCTTGTAGACACAGATGTTGACACCGATGATGTTCTTGCTCTCTTTTATTTGTTAAAGCAAAACAAGGAAGAGTTTTACTTAGAGGTTTTTTTTTTCTCCCTTCATAACATTCTCCACTTGACATTTGCATTTTTACATGTAGAAGTTAAATGAATTATATATATATACGTAAAACTAAAAGGTTCATGCACATATATGTACCATATTTTAGCTCAGTCTCATGTTCATTTTTAATTAGCTTCTACGATCCTTAGTTGTAGAGACATTCTAATGGGAAAATTTCAAGAAGTACAAGGATTTAGGCCTTTAACCATTAGGGTTTTAAAATGGGTTGTAGTCATCCTATTATTTCTCAATATAAAATTTATAACTTTTAAGTTTACTATCAAATAGCTATAACATCTTCAACTATTTTAGAATTTAAATTGGATGAACTTATAAGGGAAATATAACTCTTTCAGCACTCATTTTTTTAATACATAAAATTAATAATTTTAGTATTAGTCGATAAATTTTTTTTAAAAAAAATCGTTCATCGACCACTCAATTTTCTACAGCTAGTAATACTTATAGCATGTAAAAGCATGCACTTACATTACATGATAAATTAATAAATTAATTAAAATGATTGTAAAGTTTATTTAGAGCATAATGTACTGTTTTTTTTTTTTTTTCCTTTGAGAAAGGCTAGAAAAGTTGTGAATGGATTGGTAAAACTAAAATAAACCGTATAATTGATAAAATTAAAACAGGGGATTACAGTAAACACAAATGGATGGAGTGATGGTGGGCATGCCATTAATCATCTTTACGACATTCTTTTCATGATGGATCGCTATGATATACCCGTTGGTGTCGGTGGTGAAGGTGCCATCTTACCAAACGGCACCGTTCTTCCTAATGTTGGTGGTTTCCTTCCCATTATTGACCAGGTGTTCCCTCTTTCACATTCTTCAAAATAATTTTATTTGAAAAAACCATATTATGCTAAAATGTATGTCTAATTTCATGATTGATTTTTGCATATGAATATATCCTACAATAAATAAGGCAATGAAACTTAAAACAAATGGTTTAAGCTGAATTATGAAATTAGTGATTGAAATTTTTTTTTAATTATCACTGTAAAAAATTTAATAGGATTTAATTATCTGATGGTTCACATCCATAAGTAATAGTCTAAATTTCTTTCTTTCTCGCCATTAACACTAATAATTAATATGTTTTGATTGTACAAAATACTAATAAGCGACTGTAAATGGCAAGACACTTGCCATTGAAGGTGACAGGTGCACATACGGTGCCGTGAAATAGCAATATTGTCAAAAAAAAAAAAATATATATATATATATATATATATAATAAATAAATTTAAAAAACTGAAACGACAGCGTTTGCTTGTTTGAGACAGGGCACGTCAACCACCGGCGAGTGCAGATATAGACAAGCAATACCAGTGGGGAGAACAGGGCGCCAAGATATCAACTCAAACTATGGCCTAAGAAAAGCCTTCCTTCCTCAGGTACCCAACCCACTTAATATAACTTTCTTCACATTTGTTCTTAAGCAATTGCATCTTTTGAAGTTGAAATCAACTGTGATTCCTTATGAAATTCTCCTTATTATACCCCATTTCTTCTTATGGACCGTCATGGCTTATCGAGCTGTTACTAAAAACAGGGTGATAGGCACTATGTTCCTCTACAGCAACCCACTGCCCAGCAAGTTATGATAAATGCAACATCAGCTGGTCCCATTACTGTTCTTCTCATGGGTGCACATACAAATTTTGCAATATTTCTTATGACCAATCCTCATCTGAAGAAAAATGTTGAGCATATTTTTGTCATGGGTTCTGCTATTAGATCATCTGGTAATTTGTATCCGAGTGACAGCAACCCGTATGCAGAATTCAACATATTTTCAGACCCATTGGCTGCGTACTTGGTAACAGTTATGCATTGTATAGTTACAGAGTTACAGTTGCTGTTTTTTTGCTTAACGTTGGTCTATGTCAGGTTTTGCATTCTGGTATACCGCTAACATTTGTTCCTCTTGATGCAACGAATACAATCCCTCTAAGTGAGAGTTTCTTCTCAGAATTTGAACGAAGACAGGATACTTATGAAGCACAATATTGCTTCCAATCTCTGAAAATGATTCACGATAGTTGGCCGAATAACAGATTCCATCAGGTAATAAGTTTTCAAGAACTGATTCCATTAGCATTCATGACAAGAAACAATGGGATAATTATATTCTGCAGGACTATTGTATTTGGGATTCCTTCATGGTGGGCATAGCACTATCAATAATGCGAAATTCGAGGCGTAGTAATGATGGAGAAAATGAGTTTGCCGAGATGGAATATATGAACATAACTGTAGTTACCTCAAATGAACCTTATGGAGTATCTGATGGCTCAAATCCACTCAATGATGGCCATAAGCTCCCAATCTTGAACATAGGGAATTATGGGTTACATAGCGGCCACATTCAGATGGGAATGCAGGATCCATTCTGCCTTGACAAGGAGAAAAAAGGATGCCAGGCAAGTACGCTGCAACTTGGCCTGGTTACATTTTCCTGTAATGGGGGCATTTAATCCTCTTAAGTTTTATAAATTTCTAACAGGACGGTCGTACTAAGGAAGTAACTGGTTCTGAAGCAGTTACACTTCGTGTTGCTACAAAAGCTAAACCGAATAATAACAACAACAGTCCACTTGATAAACAATTCTACCGAAGCTTTTTGGATGTAAGCACTTCTGGACACACTAGCATTGTAACTACAATAAAATGAATAGCAACCTTGGTTCATTTTTGCCAAAGTGCAGGTTATTAATCACCTTGAGCAAACAGGGAGGTTTAATTTCAGCGCACAGTTTCCTTACTACAAGCAAGTTTTTCATAAACCCGATTTCACAATGAAATCAAATGGAAGAAATGTTGTTTTTGATATGGACATGAGTGCTGGAGATTTTATAGCTCTTCTCTATCTTCTAAAATTGCCAAAGGAATTGATCAACCTCAAGGTAGTACATGTTTTGAGAAAATAAATGAACTTGAATGATGTAGCTTAAGTGACTCATGAGTCTAGCCATTACTGTGTAATAAACACAGGGAATACTTGTTAGCTCAACTGGCTGGGCCACTTCTGCTACTATTGATGTTGTATATGATGTACTACATATGATGGGCCGTGATGATATACCAGTTGGTCTTGGAGATGTATTTGCTGTTGGCCAAGCACACCCAACTTTTGGTGCTATCGGAGACTGCAAGTATGCCAAAGCCATTCCTCATGGCAGTGGAGGTTTCTTCGACTCTGATACTCTATATGGGCTTGCACGTGAATTGCCTCGGAGTCCTAGAAGGTAAGTGTTTATCTCCAGTCTAACGCAATCACTTATATGGGCCAGAGATGATATGTTTCTGACTTAATTTTTTCTTCAGATACACAGCTGAAAATTCTGTAAAATTTGGAGCTCTGCGAGACACTGATCACCCTGAACTTAGGCAACCATCTGCACTAGATGCATGGAAATCTGTTGTAGAATCACTGGATGCTGGATCAAAAGTTACTGTGCTAACAAATGGACCATTGACAAATTTAGCACATATCATTCGGTTGGAGAATACAAGCCTAGTGATTCAGGTAAGTATCTCAGGAGAAATTGAGTAGGGAAGTTAAAATCCATCACTGGCATAGACCTAAAAGCATGGTGATACGGGTTGATGCTTTAATGGTTGAAATAGGTATAGTGTTCACCATTGAAATTATTTCTGACGCAGGAAGTATACATTGTTGGAGGACACATGGGCAATGCCAATGAAAAAGGAAATCTGTTTTCCATTCCTTCGAACAAATATGCTGAATTCAACATGTTTCTTGATCCTTCAGCTGCAAAGGCAGTTTTAGAGTCTGAATTAAACATCACATTCATTCCACTTAGCGCACAATGGACAGTGAGTTCCTTCCCTGAGATTCTTAAGAATCTGCAGCTAACACATGTTACTCCTGAGGCTAAATTTGCTCAGAATCTACTTTCCAGGCTATGGAAATTACAACAGGAACATCGTAGCTACCATCATTTGGTAAGTACACTTATCAAATAATATTATTTCATTCCTAGAGATCAAAGCCTTATCTTCCAATTTGCTTAAATTTTTTTATCTATCATTGCCCTTGTAGGACATCTTTTCAGGAGAAATCCTTGGCGCGGTAATCCTATCAGGAAATCCGAACTTAAAGCAGAAGTTTCATTTCAAGCGCCTGAAAATCCTGGTAGAAGGAGATGTATCAAAAATAGGACAGATAATTATTGATGAAGAAAGAGGGAAACAAGTAAAAGTCTTGGAAAGTGTTAATCCTGAAGCTTATTATCATCATTTCACAAAGGTATTAGGAGAATACAGGCAATCTGCTGTTATAGGAAGCTTTCAGGAGCAGAAAAAAATATGGAGTACATCACCTAATACAACCATTACCAAAGCTGAGCTAGTGATGACCTAACAGAAAGATTTAATATTGCTTCAGAGCAGATTCAATCACAGTACAATGGCTGACAAAAAAAAAATAGGGCTGTCAGCAGTTGAACCCTCGTACAAGGTAAGCATTCAACTTTGGGCTTTTACTATCCATGTGAAAAATTTGGAAGATTATTAAAATCCACCTTTGTCAAATAGAAAATGTGAGATTTATGCAACCTAGTCCTACATGCATGCACTAGCTTGTTTTTTTTTTTTTTTTTTAACAACTACTAGCTTGTTTCAAGATTTAAAAAAAAAAAAAAACCAAGACATTATTGCTGTTCTGTCTATTTTCTGCATGTATTAATATATTGTAATTCCTGATATGGTGGGATCTGCCAAGCTGGAAACTCACTCTGCCAGCTTTCTGCTTTAGACTGTTAAATCAGATAAAAAATTACTTATCTTTGACTTCTCTTCGGTGATTGCGGTTTTCGGCCAAATTCACTTCTTCTTTCTTTATGCCCATCAGATTTTCTTGAATTTCTACTCCATCTTCATCCTTGGAAAAAACAAACACTAACAAATTAAAAGTAACATGATTGATTAGTAGGGGTAAGTATCAAAATATTTAAATGATAGTTAAGCCATATACAGCATGCAAAACTTGGCCTTGCTTGCTCATACCCACAGACCAGAGACATCCCACCCCATATGGAAACAGTTGACCTTGTTAAAATAATCAAATCCATTCATTGAATGTAATAGAGATTATGACAATGGTGATTAGAATACATATATATTTGGTATATGTTTATATTTATATGCACGCACACCTAAAGTACTACAGTTCCAATATCAGTTTATATTGTGTATGGTATCTACTTTAAAAAAAAAAAAGTTTAGTATGTGATGTCTTTTTGATAAGGGCCAAAATGGTCGGTGGCTAATATTTATTTGTCCAATGTACATGTTTTTGTCCTTGGTGACCTCCCTACCTTGCACATGCTTCCAAACTCCTTGCAATGGTCTATCAGTTACATGGTCATTATCAACTTTGGCCAGACCAGTCTCTATATGTACAATTATATTATGTTCTCAGTTTTGTTTTGTTTTGTTTTTTTACTTGGAAAATTTCTTGAAGAAACTTGATCCGTCAGAATTTGAACTTGTCACCTCGATACGTGTTTTTGACTAGTGGGTAAGTAGCTCAATACCTATATTTTCTGTTATTGATTATCGGTTCAATATCCGGACTCCAACTTTCAAGAATAATTTAGTTAATAATGGCTAAAAGTTGGTAGTTTTGGTCTAAAGTCGAAACCTATGATCCTGAAATAATGTTGGCTTTTAAAACTCCAACCAACTTCCCTCTATTAAAATGCTATCATTTTTTTTATAAAATTCATTCCATTCAATTTAAATTAATATTGAATTAGTCGAAATTCTTATTACTACTAAATTTCGGAATTCTTACTACTTAATATAATTGAATGATTGTTTCGCTAATAACCAGCAGTTGGTAACCACCACAAACTTGGCCCCAATGCATTCTTTCAAGTTACAGTGTAATGATTATGAGCATATAGCAAATTATCTAGTCTGAACTCAAATAGAAATTTCTGAGCCTAGTTTCCACGCACAATGATTAAAACTTAAAAATACATCTTGAGGACTTTGGTATCATTGATATGAAACACCAATAAAAGGTAAAAAGAAAACTAATAAACTAAAGAACAAAATGAAATTCAAAAGGAAAAAAAGAGTTTATTCACATTCCTCAATCATTGCTCATACATTGGATATATAATACAAACTTTAAGCTACAAGAAGAACCTTCTGTAGCTTAACTACCCAAATGAAAAGGAGCAATGCAGAATGCAAAGGAAAAATCAATCTCCTCTACATATGCAAAATCTCATTCTGCTTGCTTTCGGATACCAATAATTTTCGACTTCATTACATGGGCACAGGAGTTGATCCTCCAGCTGCCAGGATTTGTCGCTCCAGCTACAATTATACATGAAGAGATAACATTAAGTTGTGAAACGACTTTAGTCATCAAAGAAACATCATTTTCTATTAGTTTTCTTTACCTTGAACAGAGTTTCGAGCTTGGTTTTTATTAGGGAGTATTCATGCTTCACTTGCTGCAGACATTTCAGGCATCTGTAGCATGCAAAGTTTGCATCAGGATATGAAACCGTTATCCAATAAATGTTAACATAAATCTGGCGTATATGAACTGTGAAAAACGATATTACCCTTCAGCATTTTTCTCATCGCAGTAGTTGCGGAAGGTAATGCAGACTTTCTGAACTCTCTGAGCTCCTATGCTGTTATTATATCAAGCCATCTTTTATCAGAGGGCAAAAAACTGATACAAGAATCATAAATGAAACAAGATTTTTCTCTTTTTGTTAATAGATTTATGGCAAAATTTTAATTATTGCAAACAACCTGACAACTTCTTATGGATTAATGGACCATAAGGAACAAAATTTACTGATATAGCGGTTACTTGATCAACATCATTTTTCAAATAAATGTTTAAATGGAGAAACCAAGAGTACCTAGAGCTGCTTCCTTTCAGCTGGTGAACATGAGCATCAATTTTTCTGAAATCTGGAATTTGCTGGTCTCTGCACAATATAAAAAGAAAATAAACAAACTGCATTAATACTGAGAAACTATTATGAAGCAAGTGATTTATTTCAAGAAAATATGAGAATAAACTATTTCGAGTTGGTGCTAGCAAGTTGAAATTCTTACAGAGCTTTGGCAAGTTCATTCAGTAGCCTTTCAGAATCTTCAAAGAAAAGAGATACAACTTCAACCACAAAATCTGGGTTGCTTTCATCTTGAAGTTGTTGAAGTTGATTAAACTGTTCATCCAAGAATCCCTTCTCACATAACCAAAAAAAATTCAAAAAAAGAACGAAAAATTCTTCATCAACAAAACCAGGAAATGATGCACAAAGAGAGCCCAAAAAGAGAAAAGGAAAACACACACACTTCCACTTCTTGAAGCCATGAATATGCATATCACTGACCTCATGAAAAAGTGAAGCTGTGTAGTCAACCAACTGTCTTTGCAACTGAACAACAGCATCCATTGTTAGCTCTTTTCTTCTGCTTCTTCTTCTCTTAGATTTCTCTAGTTTAGTTAATTGCAAGATCTTATGTAATAATAAGCACTCTTCTTTCTTTGAAAAGTGTAAAAACCAAGAAAATGATTTTCATAGACTTTCTTTCTTTCTTTCCTTTTTTTTTTTTTTGGCTATGGTCTTTGTAGCAAAAAGATTCTTGCCTTTAATAAAAGAGTAGACTTGGATAAAATAGATGAAAATATGAAGTCACCCAATTTCCCCTCTTTGCTTATTTACTAATTTCCCTTTTTTTTTTTTTTGTCTTCTTTTCCAACATAAAATTATTTATGAGCAAGTTGAAAGTATCACAAGATCCAAAACTTGATTCCATGTAACTATTTACCTTATTATTCTTAGAGTAATTATTGCTCCTTCATCTCTTTCTTATCTACAATATTTTGGTTTACTTTTACTTGTTTTGGTTTGTTTTATCCAAAGACAAAAGAGGCATCACAGTTTCATGCTATGGTCCTACATGCTCTCAAGTGACTTCTCACTAATTTATTCTAGCAAGCACCATATATTATTTTTAGACCCACAAGCTATATATATATATAAATTTATTTTCTTCATTGAATATTATTTCTTTGAAATTTTATAGCTCCATAATTATGTCTTCTTCCATCTTAATCATATTATCCATGCACTGTCCTTGTTGCAGTTAAAAATCTCAAGAAGTACTACTCTTCATTGCTTATATTTCTTACTTCAGAAAAATTTACATTTGTATGAAAAGGGTCCTATTTTATTTTAAGTGATCAAAATCATATAAATGTTATTTGATTTCTGATTTAAGTGCGGAGTAGTTTATTTTTCTTTCAATCATAAGCATTTACACAGGCCACAGAAATAATAGTTACATTGATAGGCTCCAAAAAAATAGCAATCAAATTATTCAATAATACAAATAAACTCCAAGAAAAAGGGAGCTAAACAAATGAAAACAAGTGAAAGTGATATGAAATCAATGTTACATCTACATCTCTTCACAATTTTGTTTTTGGTAAAATTTTGTCTCTTGTGCTAATTAATTTTTGCATGCTAATATTTAGTGTGAATTAAAATAATGGGTATAATGATCAAGTTTTTCTTATCAAAATTGAAAATTATTTTTTAAAAAATTTTGGTAACAAAAGTTATTCATAATATAATCATTTACTTATTTAGATTGATCTATTTTTTATTTCAAAAAAATGTCTATTCTTAAATTAAATGATGTGTTGGAAGCTTTACCATGAAGAGCATAATTACATAAAATATCCACATCTCTTTCTTATACATATTCTAATAACCATCTATATATCTTACCAACTCTCTCACATTTTGCTTTCAATCATATTTACTACCCTCCTTTTGATTCTGTTGTTTATATGGTGTTGTCCTCTTTTTATTGGATACTACATTTGATATATCAATCTAACTCAAAAGGGACAATTTTGCAAAGGATATGCATTAAATCTTTTGATTTTTTTTGGCACTATTGTTATAGTATAAGGTGTGGGGTTGGGTTAATTCTTTACAATTATCATGTGATGTTGTAATAATTTACCATCTTTTGACTTGGATATAAATTATAGATTGGATATATATATATATTTTTTTTTGGGATATTATGTGTCAAATTTTGAGAGCATCAAGTCAAGTGGGGGACATGCATAGTTTTTTTGGATTGTTTGCACTTTGCAAGTAGCAATAATACACATTGCCAATGTACATATATGTCATAGGTAGCACTATAGATGGGATATCTTTAATACAATTCAAGTGAAAAATTAATTTGGTCATGGAATTGTGGAACTGAAATAGTGTTTTCAATCCAATCTTATCCACTCCTCTAAAAGGGAAAATTGTGACTAACAAATGAAGCTTTCATTAGTACATAAAAATCTAATAAACATGAGAGTGACATTCGATCATTAAATTATTAATTTAATAGAATAAAACATGAAACTAAACTTTGCATTAAGCAATTATTTAAGATATATAATAAACTCAAAAGGGTTGCTAATGTTATATATATAAAGGTCCCAACCTTCCAAGATAAAACAATATGAAATTAAATGATGTAGTAGTGAAATTATTGGTGGGGTCTCGCGTGAATTACAAGTCTTTTGTCTCTGACCCCTCCCTTGAAAATGATATTTGGGTTTTCGCGTGAATCGAAAACTCCGGCCAACTTTGAGTTCACCATCTAACCTGCCCTACATCCATTCATCAGTCATTTGGGTTGATCATGCTTTTATTAAATTTTACCTTCAACTCACTTTAAAATTAATTTTATTGAATTCATAGATAGATAGTAACAATGCTAAATATTCTCTCTTTGTAGCCAAATAGCTCAAAGATAATGGACATTATAAGGTGAGATAATAAATTCGATATCTATACTCCTCTTAACCTCTCAGTTGTTAAAAAAAAAAAAAATATTCGCTAAATTAAAATTTATTACAACTCGTAGCAGATATATAACAAAATATTTCTAGTTGCTGATATGCTGAGCTCATTGATATAACATATATGGATAAACATTGGCAAAATTGATTCCACAATTAGCATGTTGCAATTGCTTACATTTTATTTCCTTAATGTTTCTGAAAACATAGTTGTGAAGGTAGTGGAGAATTGAGCAGTGCATGTGGAAGTGAGTATCTAAGTGACTGTTTATAGAGTTTTGAGTTGGAAGGACCACTCTATTGTAAACCTCTAATCTTTGATATGATCGGCATCCAAGTGGGGGCCAAATAATTTGATAGCAGATTTTCTGCCATGAATGTAGCTACCATTGCAGGCCACAAGAATACAAAGATGTGGGATGTCTGGGTATCCAAAGTAGAGCCTTGAATAAATGTTTCTATCTTAGTACCCACAACACTTCCACCATCATCAATTGTATTGTTGTCTTATTTTAGCACTTACCTCTTCCTTCCTTCTCTGCCTTAATACATATTCAGTCCCATCAACGAGACTGGTATAGTGAATTTTTTGTTACTTTCTTCCTTGTGTTTTGAGAGGTACCGATATACGTCGAGAGACATCCTTATCGCAGCCGTTCTTATTATTGGTAGCCACAGTTCATTCCATCATTGAAGAAGATAAACAAAATATATAGAACTTCTAAAGAAACAACATTGTCTTGCCGAGTATTTGGTCCTGCTGATGCTCAATTAGTAGGTAGAAATGACAATAATTAGAAGTCCACTGTACTGCTAAAAATCCTTTTGCCCAGATACAAACACGTTCCATCTGCATGCCACTGCTCACTACCAGATGGCCCTCCTCAGCGATCATTCACCATTGAGGACAAAATAAGCGCATGCCATAAACTTACATATCTACAACAGCACTACCATTCTTCACATGCAATTCCAAGTGCCATGTCCTGACACAACTTATATAGCGGCAGCGGTGCCAAACCACATGGTTCTAAGAGAATGCAACAAAAGACGGAAAGCTTTCCTGCCACAGCGTCACTTCTCTTAACCATTTCAGATCCACGAGGACAAACATTCAAACACAGCTTAGAAATACATAAAACAAAAACTTCAATTCCAACCGACAGGAGAATATGGACGCTCTGAAAACAGGTGTGGGAAAGTATAATGCTATCGCGACAGATACCTGGACAGACAAAAAAAAAAAAAGCGCAGGAGCAGAAGGATCTTTTAAATTTGCTTTATTCTTTTTTTTTTTCCTTTGAAGAATGAATACACTGAATACACAGGAATAAAACGAACCTTTCCACACAAATCATTTGTTTTATGAATATACATTTACAGCATGTACATTAGAATTAAAAGAGAAGAAGCCAGGCATTGCACCGGCAATGATGCTTTGTAATAATCAGTCAGTAACATTCCCAATGTTGTGAGAACATCACCTGAAACTTTATCAATTAGTATCTAACCCTCCATCATGCTGAACTTTGACTAACCTTTGCTCAGTAGACTGAATAAAATGGATGGCGGCAATAATTCAGCAGAACTTGGAAGCAGGAAGACAGACATCAACCTGCAAGTCAAACAGAAAGGAAATGTTTGAACAGATCACAGTGAACTAATAATACTGTTAACTCTATTTAACTGAGTCTTTGCAAAAAAGGCTTTGTTCCAATTTGCGAAAATTGCATTAAAAAATTTAGCCAATAATCTGGACAAAGCCATTCTTTTCTTCAAAATTCTAGAACGCAACAAAACCTGATGAACAATAAGAAACATCTTGTTGAAACAACAATTCCACAGAAGCAATAAAATATCATTTAAAATACAAAATGAACAAGAGAAACAAACTTGCTCTGCAGAGAATAAAAGATAACAAACAAACTACTTCATTTCACACCTGACCTTGGCTGTCCTTTAAGATTGTTTTCATATGAGCAGAATTATGATAAACTGAATGGTGAAACTTTTGGTTGATATAACATTGAAAGAACCTTTTAGACCTACATATACTTCATTTTAGAAGATCAATTTAAAAACTAGTATCTATGCTTCTTGTATAAACGCTAAATGATGGACCTTTCATGCACAAAGTAATATAGAGACAAAATTCAACAAGTACAGGTACAACATGTATTTAATTTCTTCAAATATTTGAGATGGTAAAAGATTTCATGTAATACTTCCAGCATCCTACCTTCTTCAGAGAAAGCAAAAACACCTCCGAGCATGTCGTCATCGTCACCATCTTCCTCAGTTTTTTCTAGGTCACAGGGATTGCTGTTGTTGCCTGTAAAACTTTCTGTTGATTCATGACATTCATTTAAGGCTGATACTTTACAGTAACTCTCTTGAAACAACTGCTCAAAATCCATTGAATCATTTGTTGGCCCCTCATCTATAATGTTCATGCTCAAGTCAGAACGATTGGAACTTGCATTTGAAGCTTCACTGGTCACACCACTGTTTGACGACTGCACTTCTTTTGCAATTGCTCTTCCAGCAGAAAGTGAGCCATTTGTTAAAGATGTCAAGTTACTATCCATAGAACTACTATCCTCAGGGGAAATACCCATTTGAGATTGCTTGAAAGAAAATGAACCACTATCTTTGTTAATATTACTTTTGTACAGGAAGGGTGATGGCATAGCAGGAATCTCTCCTTTGACAGGAGTACTATTACCAGAATCTAGAATGAGTGGATAATATTTTGTTGATGATCCTGAGAAAAAATACACATGAGCAATGATCCACATTATCATAAAACAAAATAAAAAAATTTATATACCAAAAAAAATTCACCATACCATTGTCAAAGTCAGTAACTGAGCCATCTGAGACTATCTTTGAGTGAGAAATAACAGCATCTTCCCACTCTCTAACATCATGAGAACCAGTGGACGAAGTTGAGTATCGTTCACCACTGAGATACCTACACAAACAACAAATGAAAATCATTTCTAAAGAATAGGTAGACGGGTCCAGCCTGATAAGACTCAATTAATAGTCTTTTCCAACCTACAAAATGCTATAATCACAAACCCAAGAAAATCTAAACACAAGTGAATGCACCTGTCATTTCCATCAGATAAAGTCCTGTGAAAATTGTCAAAAACAGGCAGTAAATCCTTCCGTCTGATTTCAACCTCTTGAACTGGAGCATTCTCAACTTCAATCTCCCCGCCAGCATGATCTCCAATCACATTCTCTTTCGTGGCCTCAAGATGATTAATCGCATAGAAAGACATCTAACAATAAATGAATCAAACATGAGCAAAAATGAAGCATGAAGAGCAGAATCATCTCAAAATAATTTTGATACCTTAGATTTCTGCCAAAGTGGCATCCTCCATGTGCTCATTTGTACCTCTGCATTAGAAAGATGCAAGTGAGATTGTTCATGAGACTTCAATGACTCCATGTGCCCATTATCACTATCTTCACAATCAGTGTTTTCCATGATCATATCAGTTGTTTCTTGTCTTACTAGAGTAATCCCAGAAATACATTCCTCTCTTTCTGGCCAATCTACACTACGGCATACATCCCACCACTGAACAGATTCAACATTGACACGTAACTCCTCATCTTGTATCTGCATTGAATTACCTTGTCCAATTCTGGAAGCAATTTCAGTGGAATCTCCTCCCACCACCGACACTAATTTGTATTGAACTAGATGACCACAAGGAGTGTAAACCAATAGGTGGTCCAAAGTATTAATATTTTTCAAGTGAGCAGGCTGTAAATTTTGGGGTACACAGTTGTGGAAAATAGCAGCAATAGCACCGGATTGCACTGATGCCTTTCCTGCAGCAGAAGATGCAGCATTGCTAACTGTGTTGAGCCAGCCAGTGTTATTATTTTTAATTCTGCTCACCACGGATAAGGTAACAGGTGATGGTGGTGATGCAGAAAAATACTGTTGGTTTATTGTTAACAATGGAGTGGACCACCATGGTAAAGATAGAACTGGTAAAAGGCTAGGCCCATCTACATGCGAATTGTGAATTTGAAGAACATTCTCACCACCAAAAGGGGAAAGCACAAAAATATGGCAAGTGCCCCGGGATGAAACAATGGCAATCCACTGGCTATACTGACTAAAGCAAATATCTTGTATCACCTGGATAATAATAAGGATAAAGATAAAAATCTCCATGAACATACAAAACATGACAATGTTTGAGAGACAGAGGAAGCAGGAACATACAGCTGATGTAATGCCACGATGGAGCTTATAAAGGTGCACGTGAGAAGAACTCCAATCATAACTCTTAGAGCCTGATCCACTTTGAGGGGAGGATGGCATAATGCGAAAAATATTTATATTGTTCCCATGAATTGAGGCAGTAACCAGCAATGTACCACTTGGATCAAAAGAAAGAGCAGAAATTGGACTAGTATGAGCTCTAAATTGTGATATCACAGCCCTAGAAACAAAATCTTTCACAACAACCTGTAATACAGTACTTGAATAAGAAACAAATAAATTGACATATTTCATGCTAAGTGCTAAATGGAAATGCATAACATAAAATCAATATAAATCTGCAATATATTGCTGGAAGTCTGCCACACCCCTATAGATCTTAGTGTCAAAATTACAGAGCCATATTAGAAAACCTCAGAAGATTGTTCTCCAGGAAACTTAAATTTGAATTACTTATCCCTTATGCAAAATGAAACATTAAACTAAAATAAATGCAATATGAAATATCATTTCCTAATCACATAATCTCTATAATTCATTTAAAACTTGAGTTCTCAGCTAGCCAAAAACTAACCATTCCAGCATTATCTGTTTCTGCAGAATGTGCTGCACCCCGACCAAGTTTCCAACTCGAATTTGAATATACAGGAGAGCTAGAACCATCAGGGATCAGATCTTGATAGTATCTGGACAAAGTCTTGTAGCCCATGTCTCCCAAATTTATTAAGCCAGTAGCTAACTGCTTACTTGATTCCATGGCATATCGTGCCATCAAACTCCCACTGCCAGGTGAAGTTGATGGGCTAACCCCCATTGGAGGGGTAAGACTTTGTGGACTTAAGCGGCCTGTGTTTGTCACCAAGGGATTATCAGAAGCATAAGCTAGCCACCTGGAACCCACAGCCATTGGACCATATCCAATATTGACCCCACCCATACCTTGGCCTCCCAGCTGAGGGACAGGATAAGTGAGGACACTGAATTTGTTCTCAAGAGTGAGAGCATCAAAGCAGTATATCTGCCAGCATAATATAAAGGAAAGGGCATTAGCTGAGTTCAAAGCATTTACCTTAGTCAAATTAAACTAACATAATCATCAATTTAGACAGCAAAAACTTCCAGAAAACAGTGTCTTGATTAACTGGCAGCAGTCCTGCAATCATCCTAATCTGACCAGATTAGTTTTCAATGAAGCTAGTCAACATTCTGCATAAACTAGCCTTATATACAGTTGTATTAAGTGCAACAAGGGAAACATCTAAAATAATCTTATCCTTACCTGTGCTGCAAGGCCCACAGCTACTATATGTGGACTGCATCTAACCATATACACTATTGAACGGAATCTCAGAACATGAACATAATTGTGAGATCTTAGTGAGTAAAACCGCACAGTAGTGGGAGAGATGGAAAGGTTTCCTGTTGGAGGCTCATTATAGGCATCTCTGACGGACCCATCTCTCCCATTAAGCATCACACCTGAGCTCTTTGCTTCATCACATGCAACAACCAAGAGTAAAGGATGAGATGCTCTGAATCCTTCATATCCCTCAGATTTTGCAGGTTGGGGTTGCATCTGTAAAAATGTAACTGGATCATCTCTCTTTGAAACAAGTTCACGTACATCAGAGGCATCTTCAACATCAATGACTTGAAAGCCATTGGAATAGCCAAGTAAGAGAACTTGTTTGAAGGAAGATGGACCGAGCTCTAGTCTGTCAAATGAAGCCCAAAGTACCTAATTGGCAAAAATATATATCTATAAAACAAACTCCGGGGAACAAGATAAAGTTTGATGCACGTCATATACAGTATTGGAACCGAAGTATTGAAATAAAATTGTGAAGTCTTCTAAACAACTTGGGGATGTGTAAAATGACAGAAGACAGGGCATGTTAAATTATACACCACAGGCATTACCATGTACCCAAACTAGGCATAAATCCATAAATCCCCATCTCCTTCTACAATACTTTTTGGCCTCAATAAACAAATCTGAATATCGAGTAAACAATCAATCAACAATTTTGACAACAAGGTTCGAAATTTTCATTTTGTCCATCCGAACAGGACACTATCAAGAAGACAATAAAATTGTGCAAGATTCAAATGAACACAAATTGATTTTCTCTCCTAAATTCAGTAATAGCCAAAGCATCACTATCAGTAAAAAAATTCCAATCTCTCTTTATTAGTCACCAATAAATCAATTATGAACTCAGCTTTACAGTAAACTAAGCCATCATCAACTATTTCACTTAGTCAAACTGCATTTTTTTTATGCAATATATGTTTTATTTTATTTTTTTTAAAAAAAGCCATTAAGCAATTTACTGTTTTTCTTTGCTTCAACTTTCCCGGCAACCAAACAGATTTCACTTATACAATTTCTTAACATTTCCTTAGCTAAATTCAAAAAACTATCTATTTCTGCATACTCCAAGAAAGACATAAATAACTAAAAGAAATCAACAAGAAAATTATAAAATCATATAAAAAAAACCTGGTCTTTGTGGTCTTGATTGTCACCGGAGATAGAAGCAGCGACGGAAGCACCGGCGGACCGGACACCGGAAGAGGCAGTTTTAATACAAGAAGAAATGAATTTTAAAGAATTAGGGATAAAACCATTGGTGTTATTGCTCTTACTATTATTATTTCCTTTGCTATTATTCTTCATAATAAATCAGAAGAAATAAATTTGTTCGTTAAAAGAATCGCTACGTATCACCGGTCACCGGGAAGTTACCGGGAAGGATGAACCGTCGCCACCGCGATCGGCGATTAGAATATATGGATTACCGCCGTGATTAGAGAAAATTCGGATTGGCGATGGATTTTGTGCGTGTTTGGTGTGGCAGTTTTGGCTTTTTTTTTGTTTTTTTTGGAGTTTTGACCTTACAAAGAGAGAAAGAAACGGTTCTTTGCTTTTGTTTTGTGTTTCTTGTTGAGGAAAAAAATGTTTTTTTTTTAATCTTTTTTCCTAAAAAAATAAAACTGTTAATTTTTTTCAGTTTAGGGACTAAATTAGAAAGTTGTGTAGATTTTTGGGTGTTGATTGCGTTGTAAGCAAATTTTGTAAAATATCCAAACCATCGTATGAAGTTTATAAAGATTTTATTGGAGTCCTCAGTGGCTTTTTTTTATCTAAACCATCCCGTTTCTCTATCTAATATAGCCTTACTCGAATAGAACTATAATATAATAAAATTTTTTGAAAAACTAATTTAATACAACTCCAAATATGAGGATTCGAAACTAAAATGAATTTGTATAGTTATTGGTAGTCCCTAATGCATTTCAAAATTACACTATGGACAAAATCTTCAACAAAGAATGCACCTTCTTAATTAATAAATAATTATTGTATTGAACTTTTTTCGTTCTGTTTTAATCATAATCTTTAAAAAATTACTTTATTAATAATTAAGTTACAATTTACTTAAATATAATTAAAAAATTATATATGGTTAGTTTAAAAAATTTATGATATATATTTTTTTAATTAGAATTGTCATGTGAGGGCAAAAATAGCAACAATACTAGAAGAAAGTAAGGAGGAGGCAAATGAGATTTAGAGAAAGCAAAAGACAAAAAGACATGAAAATAGGTGATATTGGTTAGGTTACGACAGTTAAGGATAAGAATTTTATCTTATTTATTCAAATAATTATAATTATATTTTATGCCTAATTAAATCGTAGCTCTTTTCAAAAAATTAAATCATAGCTTAATTAAAATTATTATTTTAAAAAAAATATTTAGGAAAAAAGATAATAATGTTTTTCTTGCCCGATTTTATAAAGCCGTTGGATCCGGATTTGTCCGCCGTAAACATTGAAAAAAAAGGGGGAAATACTACAATGACGGGTCTGTCACTAAATTTAGGAAAAGACAATAAAAAATAAAAGAAGAGAAGAGCAAAAAGAAATAAAGAATTAGTAAAATGATGTGTCAGTGTTCACTTCCTTAAGGTACCCGCCGGTTACGTGTGTTACTGGTACAGTGGTATTGTTAGTTTTTTTTTTTTTTTGCCAACAACTTATCATCAATTTATACATATTACGAAAATATTACTATTCAATTTAATTTATACATGCATGCAAAAAGTTAAATTATTAGACTATTCAACTTTTGATATTATTAAATTTAAAAATTTAATTTTAATTATTATCTGTTTTAAATTATAAATTATTATAAAAATAATTAATTTACTAATGAATTTTTATCTAGTACAAATTTGTGGTTAAAAATAATTAATTTTTATCTAGTACATATAAAATAAAAAATTATGTATTTTAGTTATAGTAATTATGTTTATATAAAAATTATATTGATTATAGTTTCTAAAAGGTGTATTTTTTTTTTTTTTTGAGATAAAGATATGTATGTGTAATATGAACTTGATTAGAAGGATAGAATGCATGATGATTGGACAATGAACTACTGTTATTTAAGCTGGTATAAGTAATTACGTACATGATTAGAGAGTACTTTGAATTCTAATTAAAAGGGAAATGCATGCCCTACAAGATTTGAATTTGTACTTTGATTAAGGAAGGGATGCATGTTTGTGTATTAATTTGGAAAAAAGCTTTAATACATATATGTTTACTTTATCTCTTTAACTTATAAATTTAATCAATTTAATATTTTAGTTTATTGAAAATATAATTTATTATTACTTTTGGGAAAGTTTAGATGTCTAAATATTTTTATTTTTATTTATAAAAATATCATCTAGATACCTAAATAAGACTAAAAAGTGTTAAATAAGTTTTGTTTTTATAAGTTAAGTTTATAGGCTGAGAATCAAACTAACAAAATATATTGAGTTTAGGAAAAGAAAATTAAAAGTTCACATTTAACATGTACCAAAAATGGGATTTTATATCAAATTTTGCATAAATGAATAAGAACTATTAAATTAGTGAAATTTATCATTTATATCAGGGGAATTTACAATTAAATTTTACTAATCTAATGATAATTTTATAAATTCGTGTAAATAAGTAGTATTAATGTAACGGGTGTTATTTATTTCTATTAAATTTAAGTTGAAATATATAGTCGTTCTTCAGTACAAATGTGTATATCCATACAAATCAAATTATAACCGTAAGATTAATACTTATTTAATCATAACCATTAATGCATATTATAGGTATTGATACACAAAAATAATAAATGGTTGTAACTAAATAAAAATTAGTCTAACAACTCTAATTCTATTTATATATTTATATAGATGCAAATGTTTTTACTGAAATACAATATATGAAATAGTACAACTCTTTATGCATTTCAATGCTGCAAGAAAAATTAGGCAGACTTGACCATATACAGACAATGTTTAAGAAGATCAGATTAGTTTGATCCATATTTGTTACTCAGATGTGCTTTTCTCAAATCTTTGCCATTTCTATATATAGTCCTCCAGTTCTACAAATTCGAATTGGATTAATTTCATTACTTGAATAGTAGTGGTTTAAATTTTTAATAAAATAATAAAAAAGTAAAAAGCTGAAATTAAACTCCCATGCAACATCTCAAAATTAACCTCCCATACAACAACTAAAGTCCAGGTTAAAAACCATTCTATACACAAATGACAAAGGTAATGGAAGAAAGGGTATTTGTTCCACCTATGGAAACAAGATCGCTTCAAAGTGTTTTACATGGAATTTGATACTAAAGCCTTCAAATGCCATGGAAAACAAATATGGTGTCTGATTCGATTTCCATAGGAGTTTCAAACACCCCTGACAACTGCTATAACAGAAACCTCATGAGGGAAACTGATTGAAAATAGCTACTACTGGTTGTTGAATTTCAGTAAAAGATACCATTGTTTCTCTTGCTTTTAACTTCAACAACCCAAAGCAAGCTCCTTGTGTCGTTTGAGATCGTTCAGATACTTGGTTGAATTGTACTCTTGAGCATCCAAGAGCTCCTCTGAGTAAGTTCTTTGGAAGGTCTTCTTATGGTCTTCTTTTGCATTCTCTCTCACATATTCATCACCTCTTAGCAGTATAACAACCTGCAATAAGCGATGTTCTGCTTCAACGTCATGAATTTGACCGTATAATCTTTGCTTCTAATGAAAAAGTATCAAAATGCAGTATATATAAAGAACCTGTACTTTCCTGATTCATTCGGGGACGTAGAATAGGAGATTGCTCAATGCACAAAGATGCAGTCAAAACTACACGTTCCATCTCTTCTATGTCGTAGTTGCCACCAAGAGAAGGATCAGCAAGCTCTTTGATGTCATTGTTATCAAGCAAAGGTTTTGCCTGCAAGAAAAAAAATTATACCCCCAGAATTGTCAACTCAGTGCGCTGAAAATTGTTCAGAAGTGAAATTACCCATATAACAACGCTTTGCTGTAAATGATCCAGAGCCGGGCGACCGGTTATTAGCTCCAAAAGCAGAACCCCCAGTGCATAGATGTCAGTCTTCTCATCAACTATACCGTGCATGAAGTATTCAGGAGCAAAGTAGCTGCAAGTGAAAAATGAAAACAATGAAACATCAATTCAATGCAACAGCAGCAACCTCAGATTAAGCACAAGCCAAAATGTGATGAGTCCACAAACCCAAATGTGCCTTCAAATTTTGATACATTGCGGTGAGTCCATTGTCTTGGTAGCCATTTAGCAAGCCCAAAATCACAAATCTACATAGAATTAGCTAGCGTATCAAGAAACAAGAATCCAAACACAAAAAAAATAGAGGGGAATTCTTACTATATTAATCACTTAACGGTTAAATTTGTGATACATATTTTAAGTATTTTACATTTGACCATTAAAATTAAAATATGTGTTTATATATTACAAATCTAATTGTCAAATGTAATGCATCCAAAATAGACAAGAATTTCTCAAAAATAGAAATTAAGAAAAAAAGTTTATAATGGACTAATCAACAGTCTGCTTGTAAAAGGAATGATTCCATAACATATTCTTTACTACATAATATGACTAAATGCCATGCTCTTCTTATCAGGAAATTATATACTCTAAACCAAACAATAATAAGACAAATTTCAACAATAAATAAAGTATGAGATATCTGATGTTGGCAACTTGATAATATTACCTGAGGCACAAAATCCTCTGTAAGTAGAATATTGTCCGCCTTGATATCTCTATGGATGATTCGCTTTCGACAATTCTCATGAAGATACAACAGTCCATCTGCTGTCCCTAGTGCAATTTTATACCTTTTGCTCCAATCAAGTTCCTCTCTTTTAGAACCTGAAAATAAGATTAAAAAACAGCTAAATGTAGGAGATCAAAATGCAATAACATTTCCAGTTGAAAACCGTATGCAAGTTAGGGACAAACCATGAAGAACAGATCCTAAACTCCCCAGTCGAGATAATTCAAAAACAAGGTGCATCCCACCATCAATGCCACACCCCAGCAGCTTAGCAGTATTAGGATGGTCAACATGTGCCAAAATCCCAAGCTCGGATAGAAAAATTGCTGTCTTTTCATCAGCAGTTCCCTTAGTAAGTCTCTTGATTGCTACTAGCTTTCCATTTTGCAGACGTCCCTTGTAAACCTCAGCAAAACCACCCTTCCCAATTATGTTCTCTACAAAAGATTATAGATTTTGATCACCAAAAGCAACAAGATGATTACTTTTCGTAAATCACTTTCAATAGCAAGTACGAAGAAAGATTTGATCTGTTCCCATGATACCGACCAGGGCTAAAATTGTCTGATGCAGATTCGAGCTCGGCAAGAGTGAAATTCTCTAATGTAGACTTGAACTTGAATAAATCTCTCAGCTCTGAGTTATCTCTTGTGCTTCTGCTCTTTCTTGCTGGTACATTCGGAGCGGGGAGAGGAGTAAATGAGATTAAGCGCTTTAAGGATTTTCTTTTCCAGAGTTTGAAGAACCTAGTCCAATGGGAATTGACTCTCAAATTTGAATTTTCAACTTGTGCTTCTTTGTTGGTGACTTCTGAGGAGCCCGAGCCATTGTCAAATTCGGATATGCAGGCTTCTATAACTCCTTTTGGAGATACTCCTTTCGGAGATTGTCCATCATGTTTCACCTTATCTGTCTCGGAATATCTCAAGTCTACAAGGCATCCAAATGTTACATAAGAAAGATAGAACTAGCCATGTCCAGGCATATGGTAATACACAAAACAAAAAGCTGTGATGCCTAAAGATGTTAAACAAGATAATGAGATTTAGTACCATGGGAAGAATGAGAGAAAGAAAGCATCTTGCCAAATTTTTTATGTTTTGGAGGAGCTTCTGCTTGCTGATTTCTGTCTGATAACAGGCAATAATCCTTTGCACCCTCCCTGAATTATAGAAGAAACAGAAGCAATGTTATAGCTAACACAACAGGTTCCTGCCACTCATGAACCAATGAAGTATCATAATCAAGAAAAGTGAATGGACTTGGACTATAAACGTATACACATACTTGATTGAGACAAGTAATTGAAAGTCTTAATTTAAGAAACATGCAAAATCAGTTCTACAATGAAATCATCTGTGTGTGATATAAGAGATCTGTATATATATCAAAATGGCAACAAGAAAGCGAATCCATGATTCTAAAAGAATTGGGTTCAAATTCTTTGGACAACTAGCATTGAAAACAAACTGTGTTGCCAGCCTGACCATTGAAGAGAGCAAAAATAGAACTAATTCAACAACTGAATTTTAGATAAAAATAGGACTACATAAAACCCAAAAATATTATATGTATGTAATCATAATAATCTAGCCACCCAAATTTCATATCACAGTCTTCTTGAAAACCAGGGACAAACAGGAGTAGAAGGAAATTAACTAGAACTAGATAACAAAATCAGTTCGAATCTATATTTAGTAGTCAAAGAAATACACATCTGAAAATATTCATTAATTTAATAAACATTAAAAGAAGAGGGCATTAGCACAAAATGAACAAGGCATAGTAAAAAGAGAGGGCTTTTCCCATTGTTGATGTGCCATATGAGTCGCTGGGTCATTGAATCTATAAGTTGGAACTCCTAAACCAATTATTTTGAAAAAATAAACAACTCATAAGAACATACGACATGAGAAGCCCCAACCAAAAAAAGAAAACAACTAATCATTTCCATTTATGTAAACAAAATCAAAATGGATACAGGCTAGCGATTCCCATATATATAAAAAAAATTCAAAAAAATCCATTTCCAAGAATTGAATAAGCATTTGAACAAGATGTTTATTTTAAGTAAAAAAGATGCAACGGATACAGAAACACCTAAAAAAGAATGAGAACAAACGCAAAGAACATCACAGAAACAAAACAAGAAACAAAAAAAGACATTAAGACATACCCAAAAGGGAGAAGATGAAGGAGAACACACTCATACCATGTAGCAGTAGTACTAGTGTTGTTGTTAACAATAGCTTGAAGGTGGTCTCCACCAGCAACAGTTGCCATGACCAACAACAGAGTAGGAAGGAAAAAAAAGTAAGCAAAACAGCAACAGTCTTTCTTTTCAGAAACCAGAAAACAAGAACGCAAAATAAACAATGAAGAAGAAGAAGAAGAGGCCTGAAACAGAAAAATAGTGGTTGTTGTTATGGTCACTGTGTAACATTAAATATCTCTGGTGTTGTTTAGTGCTTTTTTTTGTTTTGTTTTTTGACTAAAATTTATCCAGACCCTGAAATGAGAATCAAGAAAGGCTATATATAAACGGAAAAGAGTGACATTGCTAATAAGCCTGTCCTTCCCTCTCTCTCACTCTCACTCTCTCCTTCCATTTGTACGGACACTTTCTGTTTATCTTACATGGGTCCGTGAATGTTGCTTTTGCCTATACTCTACTCACCAGCTGACATCTGTTTTAAGCTCTGCAGCGACTTCTGCTCTCCACCCTTGAACCCAGCTCAACACCACCAGATAAAAACAATATACTCAGATTCTTAGAAACACACAGAAGAAACTGAAAGTTTCTTGCAATTATATCATATATATCATATAATAAATTTTTTATTAAAATTTTCTTTGTTTCATTAGAGCTTTAATACCGACGAGAAAAATAGATAAGCACCAAAGTTCAAAAAAAAAAAAAAAACGATGTTCATGAATATTTTTTCCATATCAACCAAGAAGCTAGTCTAATAATCAGTAACAAAATGCAATAGGATTCAAAATGTGCAATTTATTCTTGAAATGTTTTATTAATTTGTAAATGATTATCGTACTTGAGAATGAAATTTATTGTGTGTAAAATTACAAATTATTGAATATCGACGAATAAAATATGTTGTATACAAAAATTACAAGATAGATTTAATTTATCGTATATGGAAATTGTCATACCTATAAATATAGAAGATGAAAAATTATATATAATGAAAAGGTAAAATTTGTCGCGTTCGAAGATAGCCAAATTAATAAATTGAAATTTTTGTAACGAAAAAAAACATTGCTTGTCGTATTTAATTATCATAGTTTGAAATTTTAACATATACAGATTGATCGATTGATAAACATGAATAACCGTATTATTCATAATTAAAAGGTATAATTTGTCATGTTTAATAATATAGTTGTAAAATAGCAATGTAGATAAATTTTTTAAACTGACTATAAAATATAGTTAATTTTGTTGACACCCAAAATATCAATTTTGTGAATGGAAATTTCAGCAGAACAAAAAAGGCATTCATTCATGGTTTTATAACAGAGAAGGCAATATTTTAAGGGTCAAAGGTACAAAGTCATTGGATTTGATAAACAAAGCATGTAAAATATGGTGAGACATTATATACATATATTATTCCAAAAAGGGCGATGAAGAATGTTGTCTTGTCTACGTGTGTTCTATTTGCAATATTTTAAGGCAGAAACATGGCTGAAAAAGGCACCAAGCATTAAGGAATTCATACACACAACTGTTTCGTGACTTCGCCGTAGTACCATTATTATTTTTATTTTTTTTGAAACTAGCCGTAGTACCTTTATTAATAATCGAAACACGTTATTTATGGACATTATATGATTCTACCTCCATGTCATTACCAATATATTTTTTAATCCTTTATGTATAAATATATAATCTTAAAATTAAAAATAAAATAATTAATAATTATTAAAATTAGTTAATAAATACAACCATTTTAAATGAGTTGTTAAAATATTTTATTTGGATTATATTAAATTAATTGAAATTTAATAAATTCTAATAGTTGATGATTTAAATAAAAATATATAATAAATAAAATGTAAAGAATTATTTATTGAGAAAGCTTGAAAATGAGTGGGCAGTGATAATGAAGTAGCCCCCATGGTAGTTAATTGGTGTTGTAAAATCAGAGTCAGTCAGATACGGTCTCGGCTTTTGAAGCTTTGCCAGTTTTTTTTTGAAGCTTTGTCAGTCAGATAAGCTTTGCCAGTTTGCTGCCCTTAACAGTATTTTAATGGTAGCATTAGCCGCACACCTAAAAACACAACTGAAGCCGATTTCAATTTCTGGCCAAGTTGGCATAATAAGGCCCAGGAAGTCGTTTGAGCAACAGCAGCATAAGGCCTATTCTCGATACTGGATGATTATTGGACCAAGAATTCTACCAAACACTGTAAGATTTCAATCAGTGTTGCAATCCAATTTATTATTGGAATAATTACACCAATGGTGCCTGAACTTTTTAATTTTTAACAATTAAGTATCTAATTTTTTTTTTATTCAATTAAGCGTCTCAACTCATAATTTTTTTTTCATGTGAGTGCTTCTGCCCAATTGAGGCTTATGTGGCAATACCAGAAAGGTCATGTGGGACCACTAGAAGCCTAATAAGCTTCCATGTTAGCAAAAAAATACACAGGGTCTTTAGTATTACAATAATAACCCTAAATCTATGTAAAAAAAAAGGAGAAACAAATTTGGGATTTAGGGTTTATAAATCAAAATCCATACCAACAATGAAAATCTTAAAATTGATTGTTGTTCTTCTTTTTCTCACATTTGGGTGAATGATTTTTCTTCTTTTTATCACAGAAACGAGATTTTTCTTCTGTCTTCTTTTTCTTCTTTGAAACTTTCACCATTGTCGGGTTCTTATTTCTTTGTAATATTATGA
This sequence comes from Mallotus repandus, assembly GCA_949671775.1. NCBI lineage: Eukaryota > Viridiplantae > Streptophyta > Magnoliopsida > Malpighiales > Euphorbiaceae > Mallotus > Mallotus repandus. The sequence goes on from CATIWM010714689.1 coordinate 28,460, forward strand.
AAGTCATGGTGATGATTTTGGTAGACATTTGCAATGTTAGGAACTTTGACATGTTCCACTTTTAAAAATCCTTCTTTATGCTCACATATGGGTGATGATTCTAGCTTTTTCCTGACACATCCACCCGACCCATCTCTTAGCTTCCAGTCTCTTGGATACTTGGGTTCATACCCAGGTAAACAAGCACAATCAAATGTATTGACATAGTTCGGATCACATATATTGTTAGGACCACAAACACCATACCAGTCACATCTATACTTAGGTGTGGATCAGAACTCTTTCCATTAATCGTCAGTTTTGTGCCATGCCGACCACTAGATAAATCCATCTTCATCCAATATCATCCTAATGGTAACGAAGGGATCACTATTAGCGCATGTAAAGAAAATTTTCTTCGTTCAAAAAATTGTTGTTGTAAACATTTGCAATCTTTCTCCATGGCCAATGGACACTTCTCCAGTAATAATTTGCAACGTTGTCCAAAACTTCCTGTGGTGAGCTATCTACTTTGAGTCTAAGCGAATAGTCACCACTTCCTGGATCATCTACTTTGAGTCTAAGCTTCAACTTCAGTATATTCTCGACCAAACATGTATGCTACCCCTCCTAATCACTCCTAATCGCACTTGAAGAAACAATTGCAGCTTCAAGAATAATGTTACTCTTCTTGTCTCTGTTCTTCACCTTAAGCTTCACATTCTTATTTACCAAGACAAAAGAAAAATTAAGCAAATTTTTTTGGTAACCAAACAAAATAAAAGAAAATTTTGAATCTAATAATATGCATTTTGCTTAGATATAGAAGTACATCCACCTAACTGCAGCAATTGGCTACTGATCCACATCGTTATCTCCATTTCTATCACCATTCTTATCTTTTTTAACACAAAAATTAATAAAGGTGCCCAACACGACCAGATTATGGGTGCAAAAAGTTTTGTTGAAGGAGGAATTGCTTCTATTATTGTTGGTTGCTCTACTCACCCCTTGAATCTAATCAAGGTCTGTAAGCAGCTGCAAGGTGAAAACTTGCCAAATCCGCACCAACTTCACAATCTCCATATTTTCCAAACAGAAGGCGTAGCTACTTTGTTCTCTGGTGTTTCCGCTATTGTTTTCTGGTGTTTCTACTACTGTTCTCTGGTGTTTCCATTATTGTTCTCCTTTGGACACTTTACTTCACCACTCATATGGGCCTTTACGATATTCTTCAACAAAAATGGAGTAATCCAGACACAAGAAATATGCCATTAATTAGTAAAATCAACGTTAGAGGAATTGGAGCAGCCGTCGGCAATCTTGCGGATGTAGCCATGGTGAGAATGCAGGTGGTATCATTTTTTATTTGTAAACCCTAAATCCTAAATTTATTTATCCTTTTTAACATAGATCCATGGTTATTATTGTAATACCAAAGACCATGTGTATTTTTTGCTGACATGGAAGCTTATTAGGCTTCTAGTGGCCCCACATGACCTTTCCGGTATTGCCACGTAAGCCTCAATCAGTTAGAAGCACTTACACGAAAAGTTTTTTATGAGTTAAGACACTCAATTGAATTAAAAAAAAGTTCAGAAACTCAATTATCAAAAATCAAAAAGTTTAGACACCATTGGTGCAATTATTCCTTTATTATTAAGATCATTTTGTGTGGGGGTGTAATATGGTGGAGGTAAGCAAACTTGAGCTTTAACTTGATATTTTTAAACTCAGAGTTTCAAACTCGACCAAGTTTGGATTATTTTTTGGGATAAGTATAGAAAAATACCATGTGAATGTATTTTGACTTTCTAATTCGTGAATATGTTTTATGAGTATCTCGTGAGTTATGGCATTAGCAATTAACAACTAAAAACGTAATATATGCTGACATGGTTGCTGATGTGTCCAAAAATATTCTCGCGTAACAGCTGACTTATCGACAATCATATCAGTATCATTAAACTATGTTGGTGATTTTGATTGTTAATTACTAACAACATAACTACAGAGTACTAAAGTGTTATAAAAAATACCACCTGACTGATAGTGTAAACAATTTACTGATCCCTTATTTTTTAAGCTCAAACTCAACTAAATTAAATAATTTATATATTCAAATTTAATTTGACTTAACATAGAATTACAAAATATTAAGGGTGCGTTTACTTATAGAGAATTATTTTCTGTTTTTATTTTTCAATTTTCAAAGAAAATGAAAACTTTTCATTTTTATAGAAAATTTGTAAAACATGTTTACTTAGTTAGAAATTGAAAATTATTTTCCATTTTTTGAAAATAGAAAATGTGTTTATTTATTCTCATCTACAACTTGTTTTTAAAAGTAGAGAGATAATAACATATACCAAAGTAAAGAAATAATTTAAGTTTGAAAAGTAGAGTTTATTTTGTCTTCCAACACTAAAATAAAGTAATAAATAATAAATATTAAAAAAAAAAAAGACTCGGTAATGACAATAACATGTTTTCACTTTATACTTTTAATGAAAATTTTTTTTGAAAACAACAAAAACTTGTTTTCCACTTTTCTTTTAAAATTGTGAAAAGAGTGAAAACAATTTTCAAGTAAATTTTTTGTTAAAACACCAAAATTCTATTTTTTATTTTCATTTTGAAAATTTTCCTAGAGAACTGGATTAGTTTTCTATAAGTAAACACAATGTAAAATATTCAACTTAACTCAAGTTGGAACGCCACTTTTTTCTTTTAAAAATATATATGTAAATATATTCTTATAAAAAGTACAATAATAAATATATATAATTTCAATTAGATTCAATTAAATTTGTGAGACTGTTAAGTTCAACATTAAAGAGTTTGAAGTCGACTGGATAGGCCATTTGACTAGTTTGAATTCAAATTTGATTTGATAATAATTGAGTTAATTTCAAAATTTTTCAAAGTGATTTTGAACAGTTCGCTAATTTGTTTGACTTGATTACACTCCATTTAAAACTATTAGTTTTTAAAGATACAATTTTTTTTAATTAATTTGTTCTCGAATATATTTAACAAATGTATGAATATATTTTTAAAAATTATCAAAATAAAAATAGCTAAATATTTGTATTTTAAGAAAATAATAAATATTAAATTTTATTATTATAAAAAATATAAAAATTATTCGGAAAATTATTTTCCAAGATCCAAGAGATACTCCATATAATTAAAAATATGTAATATCTTTATCCTTCAATCTTTCCAATTAGATTTTCTCTTAGAAACTTCAATTGAAAAATTGGGCCTAATTCTACCATTTCTAGCACGCGCAAACAAGTAAGACATTAGTCTTTGATACGAAAATTCCATTTTGGTTTTTATCCATTTGTCTTTTGTTCTTGGAACCGCACTCTTTACATTTTCATGTTCTATGCTGTTACATTAATATATTTAAATTCCATTTTAATCCATCAAAACATTTGCTAACATTTTATCTAAATTACAATTTCAACATTTTGTAATAGCACAAGATCCTGATATATTAACAACCCAATAACGTCAGTGAGAGAGCAGCCTCTTCAAGGGCATTTTAAGATATAAAGTTCGATTCCTGCCATCTTAGGAGATATGTCTTATATTGTGCAATCCATTGAGGTTTAAGTTATATGACTTCTCTGTTAACCAAAAAAACAACCCAATAACAATATAACACTTGGGGAAAAGCATACAAGATGTTACTGTCAATAACAAAATGTAAAAGCTGCTACACATTTGTTTAGTTGGCAGATAAAACATCCTTTATAAGAATATTGAATTTAAGACCATTTTTGGATAAAGGGTCAAATTCACCTTCTGTCTTTAAGGTCCCTAATTTTGTATTATTTAAGAACCGTTCAAACCCTTCACCTAATCTTCACAAGCATGGCAAAAATTATTAAGAAAAAAAACAGAAATCTTTAATCATGTTCTAACCTTAATATAAGACAAATAACATTTTTGACCATATAACACCAATTAAAGATGGACCCAGAAATCTCATTTGGTTGATTCATGCATTTTACACCATAACGGTCAACACTTTTACCACTGTCAAGAAAAAGGGTGAAATTTATCTTTTATCCAGCCATGTATACACTGTCAGGAATTGATAATTAACATGCATTTCTCCAGTATTGATGTACTACAAACTCAATAATTTAATATTAATAATTATATATTAATTAGAAATTTTTTATCTAGATTGAATTTTTATAGACCCATATTCATATATAGTGAATTTTGAGGTACATTCATATTAATGTAATCAACTATTAACTTAATTTAAGTAAAAAATTCTTTATATACATATGCATATATATATATATTAATGAAAATATTTTGAGTAAATACTTTTCTTGGAAAATTTTTGTTTCGTTCACCAATTAATTTTTTTTTTTTATTTTGTTGAATTCACGAGATATTCTAACATTACATTAATATATTAATGATAGGATCTGACTATATCAGAAGTCACATAGACTTAAAAGGGGGTGCTTGTAACTTAGTAGTCTGCACACAGAAGAAACAAATGATGATTCTTTTGCTCTTTTGAAAATGTAGTCAAAGACTCATTCTAACTCTCACTTGCCGTCCGATGTACTAACTGCCAAAACCGGCCACTATTTAATTGAAGCTCAGACATTGAGAAAGTTAAGATTGAAGTTAAAGAAGTTTCAAGTCTCTGTGTTTCCATTGCATGAAGTTCTTAGCAACAAGCACGTCTTTCAGATCCTATGAAACCTTACTTTTAGACATGTCCCTCTTTCAGTGCACCACATTTCATATAGTATTAGCCTTATTAGCCTTATTTTCCAAGCTCTCTTCTTCAACAGCTAGTTTTCAGAAAATGTCTATCAGAAGTCTTGCTGAAGCTGAACATTCCTGTCCATTAAACTACAATGTTCTTCATGATCTTGCCAAGGAAGCTCCTCCAAGGCTTGCGCTTGTCGATGTGCCTAGTCAATGTGGATATATGCAGAAAGGAATTCTTTTTGTTCGATCTGAGTATCTACGAACCAATGGGTACTTTGTTCCTCCTCCTGACACTGTTCTGGCATGTTGGGAGTTATATCGCAACTTAGTCACGGAGTACATAAATGATTTCGATATACAAACCAGTTGCGGGTATCATCCTGAATGGGTTTCGAAGACTTTTAGGAATATTACAACTATGAAACAGTTCGAAAGCCTAATTCCGCAGTTCAAATTGCAAGAGATGTGGCTTTCTTGTAACCAATCCTTGGAAAATGGAACTGCTTGTCAATCTTGTATCCAGAAGCTGTTTAGTCTTGAGGAACTGTATCTTCAGAAGTCAAATGTTAATAATGTATCAAATGCTTCTGATTATCTGCTTATGTATGCAGCTGCTTTTAGCAGTAAAATTGGACCGAGTGATCCAGCAACTGCGCAATGCTTGTTCAGGCTCGAATATTCCAGCCCGATTATCTCCAACAGGAAGCATAAGTCTGTGATTTCTGGTGTTGTTTTGGGTTGCGTTATCGGAGTCGTGGGTGCCTTTCTTGCAGTGTGGTTATTCTGGATGCTGCACAAGAAATATGAGAAGAAAAAAAAAACTTCCGTGATTAAAGACGAGACGAGTTTGGACTTTGGATTAGGACTGCACAGAAGAAGTACCAATTTAGTCAAATTCAAGATCGATGAAATCAGGAATGCTACAATGAATTTTTCCAGGGATAATATTATTGGGAAAGGAGGTTATGGAAATGTTTACAAAGGGATATTACCTGATGGAGCTGAAGTTGCATTCAAGAGATTCAAGAACTGTTCTGCCTCTGGTGATGCAAATTTTGCACATGAAGTGGAAATCATTGCGAGTGTTAGGCATGTCAATCTTGTAGCATTAAGAGGCTACTGTACTGCAACAGTACCCTTAGAAGGTCACCATCGAATCATTGTCTGCGATCTGATGCATAATGGAAGCCTCCATGACCACCTATTTATATCAGGAATGAAGAAGCTAAGCTGGCCAATTCGTCAAAAAATTGCTCTTGGAACAGCTCGTGGACTGGCTTATCTACACCATGGTGTGCATCCTGCAATCATACATAGAGATATTAAAGCAAGTAACATACTCCTGGATGATACATTTGAGCCAAAAGTCGCTGATTTTGGCCTGGCAAAGTTCAATTCACAAGGAATGACACATATGAGCACAAGGGTAGCAGGTACTCTCGGTTATGTTGCTCCAGAATATGCCTTATACGGTAAATTAACCGAAAGAAGCGATGTCTATAGCTTTGGAGTTGTGCTTCTTGAGCTTCTGAGCGGGAAAAAAGCATATGTAAATAATGAAGGCGAAGTTTCTCTGTTGACAGATTGGGCATGGTCACTGGTGAAGGAAGGAAGAGCAATAGAAGTTGTTGAAGCTAACATGCGTGAATTAGAGTCCCGGGAAGTGATGGAGCTATATGTTCACATAGCTGCGATTTGTGCTCATCCACTATTATATGCCAGGCCAACAATGTGTCAGATTGTCAAGATTCTGGAAACAAACCTGCAGCTGGTTCCCTCAACTCTTGGAGCTTATATCACTTCAGGTTATGTGTCATGTCTTTCCATTACAAGTGATGAACAGAGTTCGGATAACAGGGATACAGATACACAGGAAAGTTTAGCAGTGCCAATTATTTAGAAAATGGCTGCTTTTTTTTTAATCTTTAATTCTTTGTTAATTCGATTAATTGTTTTTCCTGATGTAAATTGTATTGTGTAAGTAACGAAATCAAGAAATCTTGTTTAGGTTAAATGAAAAAATTTCATACTGCTTATCAGCTTCAGTTGAACTGTTGCTTCTGACTGTTCATTTTGTGTGCAATAGCAATATCATACATGATAAAATTTGTTGATTTAAATATAATTTACATCGAAGAGAGCGTCAAAAAGCCAGTCAGCTCGACTCATTCCAACGTCACTTGAGCCTATCCATTGCATATATATATATATAGAAACCTGGGCTGGCTCAGCAATGATTTATTGTGCTTTGGATAATATATTCACAGACATGTATATCAAATTGGATTTTCTTCCCCACCAAACACAAATTATGAATTTGATGGCTTTCATTGGATCACTATTCATTTCCGGGTTTTAATCCATATCGGATAAATACATGAAAAAAAAAAAATCTCTTGCTGAAGCCAAAAATGCAAGCTACCGACACCCTTTCGTGCATTCACACTCAAGTAGAAATTGCCCTTTTAATAATACTTGATAAAAAAATAACGTGCATGCAAACCTTTTGTTCACTCGCTGAAGTAATTGGTCTTTTACATGCATTTTATATGTTTCTCGATCTATCACAGTGTCTGCATTATCGATTGATAATTAGAAAAACATTAGTTTTTTTTTTTTTGGTTCAAATTCTAATTTTATTTTAGAAATTTATAGGAAGAAAGAAATGGCTATCGTTAAAGATGTAGAGAAGCGTGATTGCAGCTTGCTGGAGCCATTTGTTGATCAAAAGAAAGATATTGATGGAAGAAATGAGAGTGAGAAGAATGGCGGTGGTGGTCTTGGCATGGTTCTTTTCAGCACTGCTATTGCAGTTTGTGGGTCTTTTGTGTTTGGTTGTTGCGTAAGTACACAAATCTTTTGCTTATATATCAACCCCTTTGATAAAACTGTTAGCTTTTTGGATTCGTAGGAGGTTAAACAAATGGGTTTGAGAGTTGATTAGCCCATTTATTTTCTTTGTTTCCATTTTTTCACTCAAATAAAGAATGATTCAGGCTATTGCAGTGACATAAAGCTTATGGATTTGCGGGTTGGATACTCTGCTCCTGCCCAATTTCGTATTATGGATGAGCTCAGCCTGTCCTCTTCTAAGGTGTCAATTTAATATCTGATCAATTTTTTTTATTAATTCAGTTGTTGAAAAACAGTAGCATTCTTATTTTTTAATGACTTATCTTTTGCTTATGCATAAATGTTTACAGTATGAATTTGGCAACCTGATCATGAATGTTTGATGAGAAAAGATATATCATCATTTTGCAGTACTCAGTCTTTGGATCCATCTTAAACATTGGTGCTATGATTGGTGCAATCACAAGCGGGCGCATTGCTGATTTCCTCGGCCGGAAAGGGGTAAGAAAAGGGACAGAAGTCCTGTTTCAAGACCAGAGAATGAAGTTTTTTGATAATGCAAGACCTGTCTTTGGTAAAATTTGTTTTTATTGTTGCTCCAGGCTTTGAGGGTGTCATCAATTATCTGCATAGCCGGATGGGTTGCAATCTTCTTAAGCCAAGTTTGTCATATTACTGCTTGATAATCAATGGTTGTGATGTAACTCACTTTAAACTTTAAATGTTGAGTCCTCTAGTTCATCTTCTTAACAGGGATCCGTATTGCTGGATTTTGGAAGATTTTTAACAGGTATGGCATTGGTGTTGTTTCTTATGTGGTAAGCTTATGTTTCTCTCTTAGCTTTAGCTCACTAATCATATGCAAATATGAACCTAAGATCTTCTCTATCTCTCATTCAAATTGAATAGGTGCCTGTATTCATTGCTGAGATTACTCCTAAAGCACTTAGAGGAGCTCTAGCATCTGCAAACTAGGTATCATAATAAGTAATTTACATTGGAATTTATTAAGTATCTGCATATGATCACCTAAATGATGTTTTTTGGTTGAATTAGAACCTGAAAGTCATTCTCTGTTAAGTTGTTACGTTATAAATGACTAGAGCCCTTATTGCCTTCCTTCTTTTTATGTTACTGTGCAGTTCTTTATTGTTCTTGGGATAATGGTAATATATTCAGTAGGAGCATGTGTAAAATGGAGGATACTTGCCCTGACAGGTATTGCCATTAATATTCGTGTTAATAGATATCATCATGCATTTATGCTTTCTATAGTTGCAGACACCTTGGTCAATGTTAAATCGATTATCAATTTGTTCACAGGTGTTATCCCTTGTCTGGTTGTGGTGGTTGGTCTTTTCTTCATTCCAGAGTCTCCTAGATGGCTGGTAAAGTTCAGTTTCTTTATGATTGACAGAATCTCCAGTTTTTTCTTGATTTTGTATATCGAGACGTACCTCAAGGTGTCAACATCATTCTAGAAACAGAGGTCTATTATTCTAAGGAAACAACTTCAATACCACAGGCAATGGTTGGTCGCCAACTTGAATTTGAAGCATCACTTAAAAAACTTAGAGGAGCTAATGTTGAAATTTCTGAAGAAGAAACTGAAATTCAAGTAAATCACACTCTTGTTGTGCACTCTGTTGCTACGTACACTTAGACCACTTCTGAAGGGCATGTTTTTGTCCTTACAGGAGTCCTTAGCTGATGTAGCAGAAGGTAAATAATTGCAAAAATCGTTGATTCTCAAGAATACCGATATGCAATCATTAAACCCCTATTGATTCTATCGAATTCTAGGGAATTTGGGAAAATAAAGTCTGTAATTTTTATTAGAAATCAAAGCCGTCCATAAAACAAGGCGTAAATAAGCTTATATACCAAAACTAAACCCTAAATAAACTCCTAATAAAAATAGGAAAAATCACTAAAATCGAAAAACAGCGTTTAGAAGGCCCAAACGTGCGAATTTGGCCAAAATCCATAGGGCATCACAAGCAAAGCTGGTAACTTTGAATCAGTGGCCCATTTCCACCCAAAATAGCCACCGAAAACACTGAAATCCGACACTCAAAACTTTACTTTATTTACGAAATTGCTACTACCGAACTTTGTCCAATTTGTCTAAGAACTCCAAAGCTTGCTCTTGGACTTAATCACTTAGCCTATGGAAGGTACTTTCACTATAATATCGTTGTTTCTCCTTTTTTTTTTTAAACAGAATTGAAATCCTGAAATTTTACTATTGTTTTATGTTCATAGTTTGATTGAGTTCAACTGATTATTTCCATGGTTTGTTTTATATTAAATTTTTAACTTTACAATTATCTCATGGTAGTTTTTTTTTTTTTTACATTCAAAATGCAATTTATAACGAATTACTTTAGACTAACTAGAAAATATGGTTTTTAGATGATTTAGTCTTCATATAGAGTTTAATGTGTGAGAATAATTTGTAGTTTTGAATATGAACAAAAGCAAATCTATTTACAACATCCAGTGCTGATAATTCCCTATTAAAATTATGAGATAATATTTGTATTTACACATGCTGTGGATTTTGGTAATTGCTATGAATGATTTAAATGCATGTCTAAAATGCATAACTTTAACTGATATAATGCCTTTTACTTCTATTTTTTGTGTTAAGGATGTAATGGCTTTAGAGGTGTTGAAGATCCTCTAGTTCATAGAACAAAGGTGAATTATGTTTAAAGCTAAATTTTAATATGCTTTAACATGAAATGGTGCATTTTAGTGGCTATGTATGCTATATATGTTTCTAGTATTTGTTATATATGTTTCTAGTATTTGTTATATATGTTTCTAGTATTTGTGTCTTGAATGTTCTTTGAGAACACAAGCCTTCATTTATTCAGGTTAAAATTCGATATGATTGTCCAACTAAAAGGAGCTAGAGACATAAATTTGCTCATTATTCTTATGTGATGATAGATACATCCTCAGTTATATGGAATGCATCATGCTAGAATGGGTTTGCTGCTTGAAATGGGAGAGGAACATGTTTATGTGAATGCAAAGTAGTTTTAATGGTATTTTTAGATGAATGCAGGCACATGCTAAGGTAGAGCTTGAAAAAAGGGAATAAAAACTAGAAAGGTAGGATTGTTTTTTTTTTTTTTATGCATGTGTGACTTTAATTACATTTTTCTATGACGGTCAAGATTTGCATTTGTTATGTTAATTTCATTTTTTTGGTGCATGTGTGACTTTAATTACATTGAATTTTCCTCTCCCTCTCTATCAATCTTCTGCTTTTTCTCTCTGTTTTACATTAAAAAAAAAGATGTGTTTCTCTACTCCTTTAGCTTGGCCTTTACAATCTGTCTTGGTTTTGCCCTCATGGAAAAGGTTGTTGTTTTATCATATTCCTAAGCTAGGAAAAAAACAGTAGCAGGCTTTGAAAGTGAAACCATACATGTGAAGCTTTTACTTCTTTGCAGTCTCTATCAATTTAGAAATTGATGGAACCTACAAAACATGGTTATAGTTTTTTCTCCCTAAACATTGAAGCAGATGAAGATACTTTCTTTTTAGCTTGTATTAATATCTCAGTAGATTTAATCTTTGTTTTAGTAGTTGTTTTATATTACATATTGAATGTACTCAATAGAATTGTTAGTTCTTATAAGTTTAAGTGTTCTTTCTTTCAAATGTTTACTCATATTGATTAGTTCTTATAAGTTTAAGTGTTCTTTCTTTCAAATGTTTACTCATATTGATTAGTCCTTTCTCTCTCTGAAATGTTGGGTGTAGCTAAATATGTGGGATGGAGTGCCAACATGATGGAAGATGATGTTAAGCGGCGGCTTAAGGATGCGGAACTTCAAACAAAGAAAAAACAAGTTATTATTGGATTGTAATTTTTTTTGAAGTCAATAATTTTGATAGTTAAATTAATTGTTCAAGTTATTTCACAATAGTTTTATATTAATTTTGTAGTGTTATTTGAATTTGAACTCATGTAAATTCATTATATCGATAAAAAAATATTATTACTATTTAATTGTTCGAAATTATTTTGACATAAGAATTAGAATAATAAAAAAAGATATTACAAAATAAATAAATAAAAATATAAAATAAATAAAATGTGATAATTTGGGATGAAATATAAAATGTCCCAAAATAATATTTTTAGAGACGTTTTCTTTTATCTCCAATAATGTTGGCTCGAAAGTGGTTCGACTTGGCTTAGAGATTTAGGGAAATTTTTTTCGTCTTAAAATTCAATGTTTTTGAGACGTTTTACAAAATTCATCTTTAAATGCTATCTGCGACGGGGCTATTGCGACCCCAGTTGTGACGTTTTATTTTTGTCTCAAATTCTTATTAGTGACGTTTTTTTATTTTTAGATACGTTTCACTGATGTCTTAAATTCTCATTTTTCTTGTAGTGAGTATAAAGTAAAAAAAGTTGGAAAAATTAGTAAAATGAAAAAAATACTGGAAAAAAAAAATTACCTTAATGATAAGAGAAATAGGTTATATTTGAAAGAAAAAAATTTAAAAATTATATTTTTAAAAGTTTTTCAAGTTAGAAATATTTTTGAAAGTTTTTTTTATTTTTAGTATATTTATGTAAAATTTTTTTTTTTTTTTTTTAAATCTTCAAGAATCTTGTGCACTTAATCACTAAATATATATCTAGTATGGGCTTAGTCTTGCCCTTGGCCAATCTCGTGGCTTCTATTCACTTGTGTATGCATACGCACGTATACACATACACACATACACATGCATAAATAAATATCTTTTTTTTTATAATAAAATTATAATCAGAACGAAGTTTACACTCGCTAAGTGCTCTCGCCCTAGTCCGCCGAGCATCACTTTGTTTTAATAGTAAAATTATAATCAAGGAGAAGTCTGCACTTGCTAAGTGCTCCTTGCCCTGTAAAAAATAATTTTTTTTCCATTTGGCATTATTTTACCAATAAACAAACTAACATGAATGTTTTGTAGAAAAGAAAGAGGAAGAGATGGAGACGGTTCAAAAAAATGATGGAGATATTGGCCCACCGCATATTATGGAAGTCATTTGAATATTTTAAAGATGCTGATAGACATCACTTGGTTGATAAGACTATTTTTTTTTTTTCGAAATTACGTTTTGTCTCAATTTGGTTAATAATACAAAAACAGTTATAGAGTGATCAAGAATATTTTTTAATTTGAGTAACAATTAAAATGATAAAATCTAAAAAATTTTAAAAAAATTAGTGAAACCATGATATCATTATTTAAGAATTCATATTTTATAACTAATTATTTATTTAATTATTATTTTTTATAATTTTTAAATTAAAATAAAAATATATGTTAATGAATAATTTAAATGACAAAAAAATATAGAAATGTAGGAATTTAATCAATGTCACCACAACGATATAGTAAAACTTTATTCATATTTTAAAGATGCGTAAGATAGGGTTAGCATTGCAAGCCGCGACAAAAAAAGTATATGTGTATTGATAAACATTTCCGATTATAATTATTATCAGCAGCACTGCATAAATCATTATAGGCAGATAGGACTACTAGTTACCACAAGAAAAGAAAACCAAAGAAATCAAAGATCAATGGACAACTCTTTTCCTCTCCATATCTGCAACAGAGATGCCCACAAGCTTTTCATTATCGTACACAAGATCCATGCATTCATTCACTCTGTCGCCATAGCTTTCTTAATTTACTATAGAACAACAACCTTTCCAAAAGCCACACCTACTCAAGCTATACCATGGCTTCTTGTGTTTTTCTCAGAAATGCTTCTTTTCTT
>CATIWM010714711.1:0-12253 GCA_949671775.1 Mallotus repandus
AAATTTTCACTCATAAATTGAGTACAAGTTATGTCTAGACTCGGTACACAAGTCTAACTATATCTGCTAGCTTATACTCAAATTTAATCAATATGCATAATAAATGCAAATGTACCTATAGTTAGGGTACGGGTGTTACAAGTCGGCACACTCCTCTTCATCTTTCCTTTAGCTTTCCTTACTCCTTTCTTCATTCTAAAGTGTCCAAAAGTACTTCCATACATGAATTAAGCCCAAGAAAACCTACAAAAAATAAAATTGAAGTAAGAACAACAAAGATGAAGAAAATAATGCAATAATTAAACAAAAATAGATAAAAAAAAGGAAATATAAAGCATAACTACCCTAAATAACTATGCTATTTTGCATTATAACAAACTCCCCCACACTTAGACCTTACTTGCCCTCAACTAAGAAATAAAGATCTAAGTGGGAAAATAACAAAAATCTTTTATCTTCTCCAAAATAAATGTAGCTATCTCAACAAGTCATCTTAATCATGAAAAAAAGTTAAGAAAAAGATAGTTAATAATTAAACGTCCAATGCTCAATAGTGATAGATAAAAACAAATTTCACAGCATAAGCAATAAGTTTAACAATTTATCTCAATCTATTAAGAACAAAATCAAGAATATAAAGTCAAAGTGCTAACCAAGCTACTTAGCCAAAATGTTCATTCTTCAAACTTAGGATTTCTAGGAGGAAAAATAACCATGGGACAAGAATTAAGCATGCACACAAACCACAATTCTCATGGAATTTTTAGACACAACTATTATTATCATATATATATATATATATATATATATATATATATGCATTCTTTCCAAATGAATGTAAATAAGGAGCAAACTCACTTACACACAACTTACTCGAAATGCATCACGTTAACAAGCATCAAAATTTAAATCTCTTTTTTTTTTATAAAAGTGTCCTCATCCATTATTGAAAAGCTATTTACTCATATTGTGGCTATAGTTTCCCTAAGACTACTTCAGTCCATGAAAACTAAGTTTAAGTCCTTACCATCCTAGCATTAAGCATAGTTAGCAAGTTGACTAAATATTCTCTAAATTTTGAAAATAATAAAAAGAGATAAAAAGAAAAACTTAAAACTAATACTAAATGAAACTTTAAAATTCTACCAATTGAGCATAAAATGTTAATTATTAACATGGCATCAAAATTTAACCTCAATCAAATCAAAATGAACTAGAAGAGAACTACTTATTGAATATAGAGAAGATAAAATGATGCAAAATATAACATAAACACACATTCATAAAATAAAACATAAACATAAATAAATAACAACTACTAATAATATCCCTTCCCCCACACATAAAATTCACATTGTCCCCAATGTGAATCCCAAATATAAAAGAAAGGGAAAGAAAAACTCCCTCTATCCTCCGAAGGAGATGATGGAGGAGACTCAATGTTGTAACTGAAATGGGCAAAAAATTAATTCATCTTGTATTCCATCTTTCTTTTACAGCGGTTGATTTGATAATTGAAAGTCTCCATTAAAGTCATTTAACATTGCATTCCAAAATTTGTGCCAATATATTGGACTCTCCACTTGAAGAACCACTTGGCATTGAATAGGGGAGAAGAGGGACATTATCATGTGGCTCATCTTCTTATGATTCCTCCTCATCTTCCTCCTCTTTAACATGTTCTTCTTCTACGGCTGTGGGACGTGCCAATCCTCTCCAACAAGACCTAGACCTTACAGGAATCAATCGGAAGGTAGCACTGACAACTTCTCCTCTCACAAAGGCTTACTTAGTGAAATAAGAACACTCAACAACACGGGTGAAATCATCCAAATTAACATTAAGAGATTTAGCAATAATAGTACCAACATGACCGTAGGCAAGTGGAGCATCCTTACGTGAAGCAAAAGTCACGAGTTGATTAATCCAATAAGTCCAACACACCTGTTTTCTTGTATGTATACACCACATTGAAAATAATTCTTGTGCAAACACTCTATTAAATTCAGACTTATGAAAAATAACACATGCAACAACCCTATGCAATAACCAAAATTTTAAGTCCTTAATAAACATAGCTTTACCTTTTTTAGGTTGAAATTGGGATTGCAAATCAGTCAAAAATTTCCACAATGAATTCACTTTAAAGGACTTAGGGGGGTCACATATACCATCTTTCTTGAAACCAAATACCATTTGCATAAGAGAATAGGTAAGTTGGTTTTTCTTCCTTAACATCTTAAACTCAATCATATGGGAATCATTTGAGTTAACTTCTAAGGATGTGTAAAATTCAGTAATCAACTCAACATATGTGTTCTCATGCATTGATAAGAAATTTTGAAGTCTACAAGAGGTCAACAATTGAGTCAAGGAATCTTACATGCCAAAATCTTGGAGTAGAGAAGAGGGGATATACTTATAAGAAACGATTTCCCTAAACGTGAGTGTGGTAAATCGATCACCTTCCTCTTGTGAAAAGATTAGGAACTTAGCCTTGTAAGTGGTTGCCAAGTCCTCCTCTTGATGCTCCTCATGAGGTCTTATGGATGTAGAGCCTCTAGTCCTTCTCATTGTGAAAAGAAATGGTGTAGAGATAAGAAGAGAAGAAGAAGGATATAAGTAAGGTGTAGAGAATTGAAGAAGATGATGGTGAGAATGGGTTTCAGTTAGGGATATGGTGTAAAGAGGAGAGCAAATGTGTAGAGAAGAGAAAGAGAAAAGAAAGAAATAAAAGAAATAGGAGTGTAGATTTCAGTTAGGGTAGAGGAATATAAAAAGGGAAAAGTTATTATGAGGACAAGGTTGTGATGAGAGTAGAAATAAGAAAAGAAAATAGAAGAGTTTGTAGAGAGAATTGCCAAAAACGTAAGTAGAGAAAATTCTTGAGTGTGGGAATTGTAAAAGTTGTACATGTGGAGAATATCAAATTGAGAGTCGAAAGGGGTTATAGGTAGTTATGTAGGCTAGGGTGTAAGAGGGATGTGAAAGGTCGTGACCTTTCTTGGGAATGGGCATGATTTTTGTATTTTTAGTGTAAGTTTTGGAAGTTTTGGTATAAGAAAAAGACAAGAGAGGAAGAGAAAGTAAAAGAAATAAATAATTAAAAACTAGGGTGAATGTGATATTTTTTTAAATGAAAATGGGAGGCTTGGCAAGGCACGAGTCGGCACGTATGTGCTGACTCGGCACCATTGACCTCTGTTCTGAGTCGGCACAACTGTGACAACTCGGCAATAGTAGTCTCTGTGTCGAGTGGGAACATAGGTGACGACTCAGCACATTTCATTTCTGGTCCAAGTCGGCACAACTGTGACGACTCGGCACAACTGTGACAACTCGGCATTAACCCAGTTTCCAATTTTTCATTTTAATTATTTTTTTTATAAAAAGAAAAATTAAATGAAAGAAATAAAAGAAAAAAGGTAAAAATAATAAGCTATTAAAACAATATGTATGTGGTAAGTGTTTTTGAAAAACTTTAAAAAAAATCAAAATTAGGAAAAAGATAAAAAGGAAAACAAATGTATAACATATAATTACAATAAATTTAATTAGAATAATAAAATAAATACTACTAATATTTCAATGTGGTCCAACTTAATTCAAAAATAATAATCAATAAATAAGACATATAATGTAATATATAAGTATAATATACCAACAATATACTAAAAATAAAAACAAAAACAAAAATGTGGAACAATACCTACATTTAATGGTCTATAGCTTGACCTTACCTTGTTCAAATTGAGGTGTAGATAGAGAGATAGACTTCACTTGATCAATTGATTCACCAATTAAATAAGGCTTGAGACGGTGGCCATTAACCTTAAAAATTTTCACCTCATCATTAGCAATTGCAATTGCTCCATATAGGTGAACCTTAATAACCTTGAATGGACCTGACCATCTTGACTTCAACTTTCCGGGAAACAATTTCAATCTTGAATTGTAAAGTAAAACAAGTTTACCATCCTGAAATTCCTTCTTCGTTAAATGCTTATCATGCCACAACTTAGTGCGATCCTTATACAACTTCGTATTTTTATAAGCATTTATTCTTAATTCGTCTAATTCATTAAGTTGAAGTAGCCTTTTCCTTCATGCCTTCTTCAAAACAAAATTCAAAGCCCATGTTACCAAATATGCCTTATGCTCAAGTTCTATGGGCAAGTGACAAGACTTCTCATAGATCAATTGGTAGGGTGTAAGGCCTATTAGGGTTTTAAAGGTTGTCCTATATGCCCATAGGGCATCATCTAGTTTTAATGCCCAATCCTTCCTTAAAGAAGACACCGTTTTCTCAAGAATCCATTTAATCTCTCTATTGCTCACTTCAACCTGCCTACTTGTTTGTGGGTGATATGGAGTGGCAACCTTATGTGTTACTCCATATTTCTTCAAAAGAGCCTCAATTACATGATTGCAAAAGTGGGAACCTCCATCACTAATCAATGCTCTAGGAGTACCAAACCTTGGAAAAATCATTTTCTTAAGCATCTTCTTAGCAACCTTGGCATCATTAGTAATGGTTGGTATTGCTTCTACCCATTTTGAAACATAGTCAATCATAACCAAAAAATACTCGTGGCCTAAAGAACTAGGAAATGGAGTTTTCAATGCACTAAAGTGTCCACCTACACCCAAGGAGTGACAATGTCTCAAAACATCATGAACTTCATCTTGAGGAATGCACCTTCTAATCAAACCATCTCCACATCCCTTATAAAGCAATGGTTCCTCCCAATAGTAGAATTTGCTGTCATGCAAGAATTTCTTCCTTTGTCGATAATCCATCCCATAAGGAAGAACACCACTTATGAGATAATTTGCAATATCCGTAAACCATGGAAGTTCCTTTGATGCTAAACTAAATAGATGTTCACCATGAAATGTCTCATTGATTGGCACACCATCATCATTCCTCTTTAAGCCCTCTTGATCAAGCCTGCTAGATGATCTGCAATAAGGTTCTCACTTCCTTTCTCATCTCGCACTTCCCAATCAAATTCCTGAAGCATTAGAATCTACCTTAAGAGCCAAGGTTTTGCATCCTTATTACTTAAAAGATACTTGAGGGCAGCATGGTCTGAATACACTATTACCTTCTGCCCCACAAGGTATGCTCTAAAATTATCAAATGTATAAATAATAGCAAGTAACTCTTTCTCCGTGGTTGTATAGTTGATTTGAGCATCATCAAGTAGTTTGCTAGCATAGTAGATTATACAGGGCTTTCCTTCTTTCCTTTGACCTAAAATAGCCCCCACTGCAAAGTTACTTGCATCACATATAATTTCAAATGGTTGTTCCCAATTGGGTGGTTGCAAAACAGGTGCTGAAATAAGAGCTCTCTTTAAGGCTTCAAATGCATCAAGACATGCCTCATCAAACTCAAAATTAGCATTTTTAGCTAGTAATTTGCATAATGGTTTTGCTATCTTGTAAAAGTCTTTGATGAATCTTCGATAAACACTCGCATGTCCAAGAAAGCTCCTTATATCTTTAACACACTTTGGAGGTGGCAAATTAGCAACAACTTCTATCTTTGCTCTATCAACTTCAATGCCTCTTCTTGATACCGAGTGTCCAAGAACGATTCCTTCTTGTGCCATGAAGTGGCACTTTTCCTAATTGAGTACTAACCAATGCTCCATGCACCTATCAAGAACTTTAGAAAGATTTTCTAGACAATTTGCAAAGTTAGATCCATAAACACTAAAATCATCCATGAAAACCTCTACACAATTATCAATCAAGTCACTAAATATTGAAAACATGCATTTTTGAAAAGTTACGGGAGCATTGCATAAACCAAAAGGCATATGCCTAAAGGCAAAAGTACCATACGGGTATGTAAAAGTAGTCTTAGCTTGGTCCTCAGGGTGAATATGAATTTGATAAAAGCTACTAAGTCCATCTAAATAACAAAAATAAGAGAAATTTGCTAGTCTATCAAGAACTTGGCCAATAAAAGGCAAAGGAAAATTATCTTTCCTAGTTATTTTATTTAACTTCCTATAATCTGTACACATACGCCATCCCATGATAGTCCTTGTGGGTATCAAATCACTAGATTCATTTTTAACAACAGTCAAGCCTCCCTTTTTAGGGATAACTTCAATGGGACTCACCCATTTACTATCACTAATGGAGTATATGATTCCACTGTTAAGTAACTTAATTACCTCATTTCTCACCACTTCCTTGAGAGTAGGATTTAACCTTCTTTGACCATCAATGGAAGGCTTAGCACCATCCTCTAGAAGGATTCTATGCATACATACATTTGGGCTAATGCCCTTAAAATCATTTATAGAATAACCAACAGCACTTTTATGACTAAGTAACACATCACACAAAGCATCAACATTATGACTAGGCAAAGATGAATTCACAATAAAAGAAAATTGAAAGTTAAAGTCAAGAAATGCATATCTTAGATTTAATGGTAAAAGCTTGAGCTCTAGCTTCACTTCTTCATTTGGTAGAGTAGGCTTTGATTATCCTTCCTCAATGGTTCAAATCTTGAAGTCCTATGAGGAGGAAGGTATGGAGTTGACTCCAAGAATTCCACATTAGTTTCTTGCATGATGTAAGGTTTAATAAGGTCTTGTCTTATGCATTCATGTGTCACTTCATCAATGCATTCGTCAATAACATCAATTGAGTCAATTCTACTTGCTACTTCCATTGGTGTACACTTCATCATCTTGAATACATCAAACTCCATGCACTCATTGTCCACTTCTAATGTAATCTTGCCTCTTTTCATGTCAATGATCACACCCGCCATCACTAAAATTGGTCTCCCAAATAAAATTGGGATTTCAAGATCTTCCTCCATGTCCAATACAACAAAATCAGCAGGCATAATAAATTTACCCACTTTAGTTGGCACATTTTCGAGAATGCCAAGTGCGTAAGTGATAGATTTGTTCGCTATGGAAAGACACATATTTATAGGCTTAAGTTCTCCCCAAGTCAAGCCTCTTATAGATGGAGTAAGGCATAAGGCTAACACCAGCACCAATACCATACAAAGCTTTATCAAAATGAGTACCACCAATTACACAAGGAACGGTAAAACATCCAGGATCCTTAAGCTTTAGTGGAGATTAGGAATACATAGCTTTGGATTCCTCAACAAGAGAAACTAACCCATAGTCTTCAAGCTTACTTTTATAGTTAATGTTATCCTCCAAAAATTTACACTAAGCTGGCATATCTCTAATGGCATCCATAAATGGTACAGTGATGGTGATTTCCTTAAGATAATTAAGAAATTTGCCAAACTGCTTATCCATCCTACGCCTTATGAACCTTTGAGGGAAAGGTAGTGTTTTAAAATCTACCTTATGTTCATCATCTTTAGGTGGTATGGCATCTTCCTTTTTACCCTTTTTTACACTTTCAAGATCATCTTTACTACTAATATCTACCTCATCATTTCCCTTACTAGTTTTAACTTCTCCCTTATCATGATCATCAACCACTCTCTTATTTTTACTAACAACTTTTTCAACCTCCTTACCACTCCTCAAAGTAATTGCTTGGCAAGTCTCTTTAAATACAAACTTCAGTTGGCTAGGAAGCTTCCCTAAGGTTTTGGTGTTGGAGGAAGAGGCTTGTTAAGCAATTTGGGTTTCAAGGATGCTGTTATGTGTAGCAAGTTGTTCAAGTTTAGAGTTTAGTTGCTTAAGTTGCTCCTCACTTTGTTTATTGATGGTTATTTATTGATTCATAAACTACTTCATAAGAGTTTCAAGTTTAGATTTAGGTTGGGTAGGGTTGAAAGCTTATTGTTTTATGGGAAATCCAGGTGGGTTTTGCGATTTGGTGTTTAGGTTAAATGGAGGATTTAGTTGAGAGGATGTATTTGACCATGAAAAACTAGGATGATTTCTCTATTGAGGGTTATAAGAGTTGGAGTTCAACCCCATTCTTTGGTTAAAAGCTCCTTGTACATAATTCACTTCCTCATTAGAACTCACGTTACATTAAGAATATAAATGAGATCCTCTACACAACTCATAAACAATATTAGCATTTTCTACAGAATTAATTTGAGATTTGCTTACTAATTTAGTGAGAGCATCTACCTTTGCACTCAATAAGTTGATGGTGTCAAGCTCAAAAACTCCTTTAGCTTTTGCCATCATTGTTTCATCACCCATGTACCCTTGAGATGCAAGTTCTTCAAGTAAAGTAGCAGCCTCCTTAGCCATTTTATACGTCCATTTCCCACTAGAGGCTGTATTGACAATATTCCTATTCTCATCTGCTAACCCATTATAGAAAATTTAAGGGATCATCCAATTTGGCAAACCATGATGTTGGCATTGCCATTGAAGTTCCTTGAATCTATCCCTAGCCACATAGATAGTCTCACTTGCATTTTGCTTGAAAGTAGTGATCTCATTACGAAACTTGGTAGTCTTGTGTGGTGGGAAATATTTGTGAAGAAATGCTTGCTTTAATTGATCCCAAGTTGTGATTGATTCACTAGGCAAACTAGCAAGCCAAAGTTGTGCTTTCTCCTTGACTAAAAATTGGAAAAGCCTAAGCCTTATTGTATCATCAGTCACACCATTTATTTTGAAGGTTGCGCACAAATTAAGGAAAGTCAATATATGAGCATATGGATCTTCTCCTTGTAAACCTCCAAACTAATTATTTTGAACCATTTGAATAATACTTGGCTTGATTTTGAAGTTATTGTTAGCAATAGAAGGAGCCACAATCCCTCCAAAACTACCTGTTATGTCGGGCATGGCAAAATCGTCTGAGGTTCTTCTTTCTGGTTCGGCCATATTATTCAAATTTTGTTGATTCACTCTTCTATGCCTTTGTTCCCCGCATAAAGTACGTAAAGTTAATTCAATTTCAGGATCAAAGTGTAGAGTATTATCACTAACACTTCTAGTAAGCATGGTCAAGAGTAAGATTAAAATCAAAATCAAATAATCACTAATCAATAAATACTAAATTATAAAACAATTATAAAATTAAGGCCTAAAACAACCTTTCTCTACCCTAAGTTAATAAAAATTTCTAAACAAATTCCCCGACAATGGCACCAAAATTTGATACGGGTCAAATTAAATACCCTAGTCTCTAAGATTAAGTATAGAGTAAGTAGGGTGTTGAACAATAGGGAATTTGGAGTAAATTTCGTATTAACAGAATAGATACTTAGATGGATAGGCAATGATATAAAGAAGATATTAAATGTTCTAACTATTTTGAAATTACTACTTACTCTAACTAAACTAAATATACTAAAACAGTTTAGGTTATGTATATTAGAATTACAATTGAGAATTAATTAAGAACTATACTTGTTAACAAATACATAAATACATGGAATGATTGGAGAATTTAGCCAACAAACCTTAAAAACAATTCTCATTGTCAATTAAAGGTATTTTTATTTAGAGTCTACAAACATTCTCATGATATTGTAGAGATAAACAAAAATCATTAAGTTCCATGCCAATTTTTAACCCTTTAAAGTGGATTTCTTGTCTCTAAGTACTTTCCTAACCCTTAAGTAAATTCAATTGCTTCTCCACCAAAATGCCCCAATTCTCATTGTAAATGTATTGATTAATAAGTTATATATGGTGATCAAGCATACATAACACATCCCAAAGTCAATTGAATTTAAATCACTCATGCATTATAAAAGATAAAAATATAGTTCTTATATTAATTCATCATTGCAATTCTAATAAACAAAGACTTAGCCAAAATACATAGTATTCAAAGTCAAACAACAACAAGGAAGTAATTTAAACATCAAACAACCAAGTAGAGACAAGAGAAAAAGAATTTTGTTGATAGACTCTTCAATGCTCTCCAGAAGTTACTTGATAATGAATGATCTTCTTGAAATCTTCCTTGAACCTTTGACTTTGTCTTTATCTTAAACTTCAAACTCTCTTCAACAACAAAACTAAAGATAATACTAATATTTTTCTAATAGAACTTAAGTGTTTTTTTTCATGCCTAAAACAGAGCTAAAATCATGTATTTATAAGCTTCTCATCATCCCAATTCGTGCTCCTTCAAATGGGTATAAATATGAAAAGGTACATTGAAGGGGTGTGAAGGATGAGTCGGCACCACTGTGCCGACTCAGGTGTAACTCGGAACGATTGCTCTCTGGAATGACTCGGCACCACTGTGCCAAGTAGTGACTACCTCCTTGCTGTCTCGAGTCATCCCTATGGTGACGAGTCGGCACACTCCTCTTCATCTTTCCTTAAGCTTTCCTTACACCTTTCTTCATTCTAAAGTGTCCAAACGTACTTCCATGCATGAATTAAGCCCAAGAAAACCTACAAAACACAAAATTGAAGTAAGAACAACAAAGATGAAGAAAATAATGCAATAATTAAACAAACATAGATAAAACAAAGGAAATATAAAGCATAACTACCCTAAATAACTATGCTATTTTGCATTATAACATAGCATTTGAGGAAATTAAGAAGTTCCTATCCTCACCACCGTTACTCAGCATGCCAATCCCGAAGGAAGTTTTATACTTGTATCTTTTTGTTGGTCATGAATTAATTACTTCAGTGTTGGTTTGAGAGGAAAGAAGTCAGCAAAACCCAATCTACTATGTTAGCAAGATACTCAGAGGCTCAAAAGTCTGGTATCCTAAATTAGACAAACTAGCTATGATGGTCATTCATACATTGCAAAAGCTCAGATAGTATTTTCGGGTTCATTCAATCATCGTCAGAATAAATTTTCCCCTACAAAAAATTCTTCAAAGACCCGAAACTTTCGGACATCTCATTCAATGGTTAATCCAACTGGGCAAGTTTGATATCATCTATGAACCTCACCAACAAATAAAAGCTCAGGCAGTAGCAGACTTCATACAAGAAATAATGGTGGAAGGCATAATCCCCCTATCATACCCGGAGTGAAAGCTGTATATAGACAGAGCATCTAGAGCACAAGGATCTAGAGCTAGAATTATTCTGATAGGCCCAAACAAGGTCAGAATTAAATGCGCAGTCTAGATCAAATTTAATGCCACCAACAATGCAGCCGAGTATAAGGCATTAATCATAGGACTCAGATTAGCCATAGAAGTCAGAGTTGAGTATCTTAAAGTCTACTTTGATTCTTAGCTAGTGGTTAACCAAGTTAAAGAAACCTACCAGATCAAAGATCTAAGTATGATCAAATACATAGACAAGGCAAGACAGCTCCTAAAGAAGCTTCAGCAGGAAGGGAGACAATGAGAAATCCTATAAATTTCCAGACATAAAAACTTGGATGCAGATTTATTGGCTAAGTCAGTAGTAGAAGATAACCAAATATGCAAGGAATTAGAGTTAACTGAATAATTAATTAAGCCGAGTACTAAAGAAGTTAAGATCATAGATATCCAAGAGGTGGCAGAATGGATGAATCTCATCGTTCAGTATCTAGAGCATGGCACCCTTTCATAAGATAAACTGAAAGTTTGAAAGCTAAAAACAAAAGCTACACATTACTCCCTGCACAATGGAGAACTCTACAAAAGATCCTTATCTTACCCATGGTCTAAATGTGTATCACCAGAAGAAGGCAATTACATACTTAGAGAAATTCACAAAGGAATCTGTGGAGCACACGATTCCTACAATTTATTGATTAGAAAAGCATTACTGTAAGGATACTACTGGCCTACCATGTCCAAGGATGATTAGAAACTTGTCCAAGAATGCCACAAATGCCAGCAATTTGCATGTTGTCCAAGAATGCCACAAATGCCGGCAATTTGCATGTCTGAGTCACAAGCCTTCCAATACTCAGTATCCAATTAAAAGTTTATGGCCATTTACAATCTGGGGAATGGATATTGTTGACCTTAGCACTAATCAACCTTGATTTTGATCTTTAAAAACTTAATTTTGAGCATTTAATATGTTTGTTTAAGTGTGTATAAGCTAGAACTATCATGGAAATCAAAATGGAGTTAAGCATGCTTTTGGGCTAATTCAACCTTCGAGATTCAAGAAGGATTTTGATAGTCTTAAAGCTCTATATTGAGGAAGTGCTCATCTTAAAATTTGAAGTAGACATAATAAGCTTTCTAAATTAATCTTACTTGTCAAAATTAGAGCTCCTTTGGGTATCCAAAACTTCAGTCGAGGTCAGCTTATGCAGCTTTCATCTAAATTTGAGTAAGTCTTAGTATTTCAGAACTATATTGAGCTACAGATGTTCAAATGAGATGATT
>CATIWM010714884.1:0-27862 GCA_949671775.1 Mallotus repandus
ATATTAACATGTTTTAAGTAGTATTTATAAAAACTTAAAATATCTAAAAAAATATGAAATTTACTTCTCTAATATTAAAATACTAATTTCTCAATTTACTCTTTCAATTAAATTCTTAACTAAACCTTAAGCTTGAGAGTTAAAACAAAATTAATTATTTTCATTAAATCTAAAATAAATACCCAAATCTCTAAACTTGCAATTGAAATTTTATAATAAAAAATATATTGAAGGTTAAAGGAATAACTTACCCATATACATGATGAAATTTAAAACAAAACATCCAAGTGCTTGAAAGATGAGAAGCACAAAAAGTTGAGTTTTTCTTTGTGATGAGAAATTGTTGGGAATTGAAGATGTTTGAAACAACCTTTTCCTTCTTCTCAATACCATCATTTGTTTGTTTTTTTTTTTTAGGAAGACAACCACCCTTTACTTAGTGCCACCAATGCCATGTCCTTCTCCCCTCTAATTCTTACCTCTTCTCTTTTTTTCTCTATTCTTACCCCTTTTTAATCTTATCTTTTTTTATTCCTTCTTTGCTAAGCCAAATTCTATTGACTTGTTGTCACCACTTGTCAACACCACTTTCTTCCACATAATTCCCCTTAGCCCACTTAAACATAAATATCACTTCCTAATTCCACTTTTACTCTTTTATTTATTCATTTATCTTCCTAAACTCCCTCTTAAATATCCACACTAGTCCTTAAACTAGTTTCAAGCTTGTTTGATCATCCATCTTCTTTTAATTTGTTTAATTGTGTCCTCAACTTTCTTGAGATCTAAGTCCTTAATCTTTTACTTCATTTTTAACTTAACATCAAACTTTTTCTATTAATTTTGCTAATTTTGAGTGTCATCAAAATTTAAAAATCCCCGCTCCTTATTCAAGTATGGGTCACGGCTCAATCCTAAACTCTAGTCTAGCTATACGCGACATTGGATGTGTGTTCAAGGGTACGGGCGTTATAATTCTTCCCACCTAAAAGAAATTTTATCCTCAAAATTTTTGATACCTAAATGGGGGAAAAGATAACGTAACAAGCCTACATATCCTCTATTCTAGACTCCATACTAATAGAAATACTATTCACTAAAGACTCATCTAATGAACCTCTTCACATAACAAAATGTCTTGCAATGCAAATGATATGAAAAAAAATGCATGATTTAGGATCAAAAGAATATGTACATCTTTGACAAGATAGATAACATACCAGTTGTAACCTCTGGAGATACTAATGTCTCAAGATGTGTCACAGCAAAAACTCTAACCTTAGCTTGTGGTCTACTACTCTTTACACCTCCTATTGCAAACCTACTAAAAGATTGGGTCTTATTACCTTTTTTACTCTTAGGTGCAACAGATCCTTGCTGACAACCACTAGGTTGAACTATACGAGGGCATTTTTTCTTAAAATGACCCATCTCTGCACATTCATAACATCTGCTAGTTTGCATCCTGCATTCACCTTTATGATGTCTACCACATTTGGTACAAAGAGGTTGAAACCTCTATTGAACACTTGAACCTTGAAATCCTGCAGAACCATCTATAGACTTTTATACTCAACTTTGACCAATTTTATTTGATTCTATGTAAGAATCTCTTTCCACACTAGGGCTACTTCCACCTTGAAACGTACAACCTCTCTTAGTAAGCCTATCATCAATATTGTGATAGGAACTTTGACCATGCTTCCAACTCTTTTAAATTATTTCCTTTTCCTCTTTCTTCAGCTTCTCAACCTCTAAAGCTTTTTCTACTAAGCTTCTATAAGTTGTACCCTTAAAGGATGCCAAACCAAACTGAATAGTTACATGTAAAGCACTCAAAAATCGATCATATTTAGTCTCCTCAAAAGGAAGTATGTCAGCCACAATTCGATACAAATCTTCAAAATTGTTAATATACTCCCTAACAGTCATACCTCTTTGTTCTAACCTAAAGAAAGCTTCTTGTTTCCCTTTTATATAATTCTTTGAAATATTCTCCTTTTGAAATTCACTTACAAATGTTTGCGAGGTCATTTTATCACTGTGAAGGCGACGTGATATTTCCTACAACTATCTGCTACTCCCTGCAAAAACATCTTTGTTGTACTAATCTTCTCCCTATCTGACATCTCCATGGAGGTAAAAACGTTCTCAATCTTCTTAAGCCATTCAACAGCCTTATCCACATCTAAAGACCCATCAAAATTTTCAACTCCCAAATGTCTACAATGTTTGACTATATCCCAGGGCTTTTGTTACTCTCTAGCTGTCATGGCAGCTGTCATGGCTTGAGCTATGGCAGCGCCTAATCCAGTATCAATCTGAATAATAACAGGTGGAAAAGGTGGCACTTGAGCTGCTAGAGGTGGCGGATTTGCTTGTGGGGGTGGGTATGTCCCAATATTTTCTCTTTGTGAAGCAGTATCATCTACTAACTCACTACCTTTAGGCAACTCATGCTCATTTGTCCTTTCCATTGTCAAAGATGCAGTAAGATCCCTATGAGGTTGGCCAACGTCTTTTAATCTTTTAATTCAACGATTGGCCACCATAATCTCTACCATTACGGCCTTGGCCACCACGACCTCTACCACCTACAACTCGAGGTGGCATTATCCTACACCATAATAAGAAGATGAGGATCAAAAACCTAATAAAGCTATTTTATCTAATGGAGTCTACAAAACCAATAACCTATGCTCTGATACTAATAAACATCACACCTCATCCTCTATCACCAAGATGAGTATGACTATAAACTTAAACTTTTGGAACAACCAAAAATACTATAAATAAGATACTTTCAAATATTATTACAAGCTTACTACATACAAGGTTTAGTCAAGAGTAGCTATTTATAAACTTTACATTAGCCTTTAAGGCTAGTTTAGGCAAAATTTATCCAAAATAACAAGAGTATGTTGGCTCAACCTCCGCTAAAGCTGACAAACAAAGGGCACACACGAAGTATATTATGCAAGGATTTATTTATCAACGAATAGTCTTAAAAATGATAAAATGAAGGTGATGAGTATGACTACTCAGTGAGAGGATACAAGTATAATAAAGGGGAGTATACAATTAGTTATTATATCACATATTAATAATTAAACTATTTTGTATAAAACAACTCAAATCACTTCAAATGAATTGACTTATAATAAATACATAAAAAATAACAATGAGTCCATCAAACAGATTTTAGGGCAAATCAATTCACAAATCATTCTTAAATCATGTTCTAAATACATAGAATGCCATTAAAATTGCCAACTACCACTTCCGAGAATTTCCATCATAAAACTCAATCTTATCAAGCTTAAATCAAAACCATGTAAAGCATAGTCAAACATCAACTTGTACACACTTATAGTTGTGTCCTATAAATCTCTAGCAACTTTGGGGACTGAATGTCTCACCTCACAACCCAAAGTGCAAATCCTCGTCATTCGCACCCTCGAGACAATACCATTAAAAGGGTAATATACATTATATTTTAAGCACCAGCATTCAAGGTGTGATTTCAAAGGCACTTCACAGAGTGTACACATTTATTCAAATATCATGGAAATTCATCTCTCAAGCATATAGCTCAAAAATCAAGGTAACGTCATATGTTCCCAAGTTTACTAGAAAATATATATTTACAAATAACATGTAAGAAAATCTTAAATAAAAGCATTCTTAGAACATACATACATAGTAGGTTCAAAACTACATTGTTATACTAATATCCACTCACTTGGTACAAGTCAACAAAAATTCTATCTAGGAGGAACCGCAGAACTATCTACACTAGAAGATGGTCCTTTACCTAAATAAGGACATATGAAATACTAATAAAAAGACAAGTGTTAACCTAAAATTCACTATAATCTATATGATATGAAAATGAGTGATGACAGGAGTTAATACGAGGAAATTTCTGCTTTATTTTATTAAAAACTTTTGCAGCATTTGGGTATGTAAAAATGCCTCCCAAATTCTCAAATGTTTAATAGAGTTTAAAAACTAATTTTAGTATAAGTTATTCATAAAGCTCAACACAAATACCCATTATTCTCTTTTGTTTTCACAACAACTGATAATAATAATAATAATAATATCAACAATAACAATAATACCACTACTAAATTTTATTTCAAGAAAAGCATTTTTAAATTAAAAATTTGTATAAATTTCTCAATTCAAATATACATACATATACATACGTATATATTAACAAGTTTTAAGTAGTATTTATAAAAATTAAAAATAGCTAAAAAATATGAAATTTACTTCTATAATATTAAAATACTAATTTCTCAATTTACTATTTCAATTAAATTCTTAACTAAACCCTATGTTTAAGAGTTAAAACAAAATTAATTACCTTCATTAAATCTAAAATAAATACCCAAATCTCTAAACTTGCAATTAAAATTCTATAATCAAAAATAAATTAAAGGTTAAAGAAAAAACTTACCTAAATAAATGATGAAATTTAAAACAAAACATCCAAGTGCTTAAAAGGTGAAGAAGCACGAAAACTTGAGTTTTTCTTTATGATGAGAAATTATTGGGAATTGAAGATGTTTGAAGCCTTTTCCTTCTTCTCAATTCCAACGTTTGTTTGTTTGTTTTGTTTAGCAAGTGTCATACATCGAGTTTTGACTGTCCGCAAAAAGGTCCAATGATGAAAATATCTCTTCGAATATGACAAGTGTCTGTTCATTCGTACCACCTCTAAAGCATGCCATGAGTCTGAAAAGCCTAAATTGAGCCTCTAGAGAGCAAAATCAGCTATCGAATCATTAAGTCGCACCCTGATTTTATGAATTATGAATTATCGAAATACGCAACCGTTGCTAAAAACACGCAACTCATCAGACTGATGTTCATCTTGTAAGACCAGAGTTCAACTTCGTGAAAATTGAAAGTCAATTTTGGTGAAATGGAAGTCAAAATTGCATCCGGAAGCCCTAAAAACCTTCGGAAGTGACCTAGGAATAGCGCGCATAATCTTGAGAAGTAGCGCGTGTGCAAATTTATAACGCGTGACCACACCTTAATAAACTTTCTCATGTGTAAAAATGGAAGCCGATTTTGACAAAACGGGCATTAAAAACACATCTGGGAGGTTAAAAAACCCTTAGACGCAACCTCAGAATAGCACGTGCATGCCTCAAAATTAGCGCGTAAGCCCGTTAATTGCGCTTGATCACGCAACTAAGCGCGTGATCACACAATTAGCGTGTGATCACTCACCTAGAATGCATGATCATGCACCCTTGCGTGTGATCATGTGCCCCCCAAAGCATGATCATGTGTCCCAATGCATGATCACGCGCATTTTCCCTATTTTTCTCTATAAATAGGGGCCTCTATCTCCAGTTTGAGGGGGGCTAGAGCCAAAAAAGCAGACGCACACACTAAAATGCTATCGAATTAAAGACTCAGGAGTCCTAATTCACATAATTTTAGCTCACCTACTACATTTTTTTTTCATAGGATTTTTTAAACCAACTTGAACTAAACCCACCCACATCTTTGTCAAAGCACGCTTCAAAGGTATACGAATTTACATTCTACATGTCATTTTCAACCTCTCGATGAGGACAGCTTGAAAATCCCATGAAGCGAAAGCTTTAAAAACTCAAAAACAAGCTCAGTTAAATCTGAGGACCAAATAATCACTTTTGCACGTTTATTTCACTATTTTGCATTTTACTTTTATTGCCGCCAACAGTTGAGAAATTGTTGTGATTGTGTGATGAGACTAGCAATTTGCATGCTTATTGAATAATCTCTGCTTTATTTTTGCTTATAATAAATTGTCATTTTTGTATCAAAATACATTCAATAATGTGAAAGTTCACATTTTCGAGCTAGAGCCTCCATTTTATGGTCTAACGATGCAATCATACATCTTTCGTTACTTCTCTACTGTTTAGAAATATTTCATAATAATTCCTGCAAATGCACATAATTATGCCCATATTTGTTCTTTTGATTAAGTGTATGTTCCCTACTTACTTATTATCCGAGTGGATGAATGGGTGGAATCGCACATAATTGTACTGACCTCTATTTTGCAGGCATATTAAGACTAGATTTACATTTTTGCACCTTTTTTTCCTTTTCATATGTATTTACTAGGAAAGCTTTGTAAATAGTTATACTTACTCTCCTTTATTTTCCGTTATTATCAATGTGCTTATGTGAATGTACATATATCAACTGTCATTACCAAAACTAGGGTGCTACGGTAGCCATGTATCGAGTATTATAATGAGAAATAGTCAAAAAGTAAATGCAATCTCCCAAACCTAGAATCTCTGCTGGGGACGATACCTTTTGAGTGACCCGATACTGTCCCTTTCATCTTTTCCTAATTTTCTAAAAATAAAGTAGCGACTCCACAAACACAAAGCGTCTCGCATCCCTATGAAATCAACTATTGTCCTTGTCCTATAAATAGAACAGATGTCCCATTCGGTAAGCTATCTCAAAAACAATAAAGCAAGAAAACCAATCATGGTCGCTCACAGTGGCAACTCCACTAGGGATCTCTAGTTAGAGAGATCAATTCGAAAATGAATAGTTCTCATTACATAATACTTAATCATATAGAGCCCTTTACCACTGCATTTGCACTACATAATCACACATACACTTTTGGTCCCAATCAGCCGATAATGACGAAAAGTGATCCACTATGATTCCACACGAGTTATAGGGTGACTGATTCGGATTTGTCACCTTTAGCCTTTACTTGTGGTTTCACCGGACTCATCTGACTAGAGTCTGTGACCCAAGTCCTTAATGGGGGCAACCCGAGTTATCAAAAGGATGCTAGACTCACTAACCTGAGTTTGTAACCCTAGTCATAGGGGGGGGGCATTATCGCTAAAGGAACCCTTAGCCTTTATACCCTTGACTTAGCCCATGTAAATAAACCAATAGAAATCTCCACTAGGATCCCACCAAGCTTTGCATGCTAGCCTTGATGCTATTCGTTTGACTTAACATTCACAAATGCTATGATGCTTTTAGTTTCCATCACCGATTGACGCCATTACGTAAGTTCTCACAGATTGCTCATACTTAGACTATGTGATCCTTGTTTACCTTACATAAGCCCAATGTGCAAGGAATGATAAAAATCATCCACCTTAGTATGAATAGCCTATGAGAATTGGCAAATAGTGACATCTTTCTATGACGGAACCTAGGAGTGTCATCCTAGGAATTTTACTAGATTGCAGACATTTATGTTGAAAGAATCAAATTGCAAACTATCAAACAATACTTTAACATCTCTTGGTAAACATATCGAATATTGATGCGGGGACATAAAACTGGACCCGTTTTGTTAGCTATAGTCCCTGTGCATGTGGGCGTGTATGGACTATAGATGCCATTTGTGACCTAACGATTGGTCCCCGCATTAACATTATGTGATTACCTCAAGTATATTTAAGCATTGTTCCTTAGTTTACCTTTTGATTCTAATTAATATAAATTGAAACAGCCTAGCCTGAGAGTAGAACCATAGTCCCATGCTTACTATTGGGTCAAAACCCACCTAAGAATGAGACTGAATAACCAAATAGAGCGATAAGGTTGGAAGTGAGAGCTTGCTTGTGAATGGTTTGTTCCTTGTGCAGGAAAAGCTAACTATCTCTTATATAATCATGCATATATGACATACATATATGCAGCATATACTAACCACATTTTTTTTGTTGCCATCTACATATATCATAATAAGACTATGCATAAGCACGTCATGCATACATACTAATAGTATTCTTTTGCAGGCACATTCCATGCATGCATTATTCTTCCTTTGTTTATTCTATCTCACTAATGTGCAGTAAACAATATCTCAATATAAGTGATCATGAGGCTGAGTCTTCTCGACAGAATTATGGGAGAATGAGAGCAACAATTCAAGGTTTGCTCGAAGATGACATCATGGCTGAGAACCTCTAAGCCCAAAAAAGTCTCACCAGACATTTCCTTCATAATCTTGACAAGGCTAACTGGAAAAGCCTACAATCCTATGGAATGTTGTGCATCAAAATGTTCCAGTATGTACGCCTCAATCATGACCTCCTATATGCAGCAATATAATTTTGGGACCCATATAAGCATGTATTTTGATTCAATACTATAGAACTATGCCCATTATACGAGGAATTTAGTGCCATAGCAGGACGTATCCCTATAAAAAATGAAGAAGCAGTCTTTATCGATCAAGATATCAAATATCCTATACTCAAATAAGCACTACTTGACTTAAGCCCACAAAAGCTTGATGAACTAGTTACTATTGACAAACAATTGATTCCTATACAACTTATGGGTGCATGTATTATCAAGAAAGCTTGAAGCTTGTAGTGGCCACCACTCCTTACTTATTATCTCTTCACCCAGTACTTCACAGTGTCACGTGATGGGTTGGGGGATTACAAGATACTATAGGTGATCGAGGGCATAGAATGTGGAATGACTCCTTTCCCGCTAATCTTGGCTGAAATCGTTCAAGGCTTGGATGATTGCAGAACTGGAAAGCATTCAAATTTTACTGGAAGCCCTTTACTACTACAGATCTGGTTACAAGAAAAGCTAAGCCTCCAAGAAAAACCTACTAGTAATTGGATGAAATATCAACCAAGGAGCCACCAAGAAAGGCACATTAAGGACATCAGTGGCCACTCAACATATATTTCGCCCAAAGAGTGGACAGAGTGTATGAAAAATACTCTAAAAGAGCAGATAACCTGGAGGTGTCCCTGGTGGAGGCTGGAACATATGACCTTATGCCCATATGTGAATTGTGTAATGATCTCAGGATTCAAATTATGCACCCACTATTATTCGACATTAGTGAAAAGACATTATGAGGTGAAACAATATGTGCCATCCGGGCCTGAAGATTTTTCAGGTGGTAGAATATATCAAAGATTCATTGATCACTTCAGGACGATATGGAGAAGAAGAATCATTCATCATTTTACCACCAGTGACTGGGACAATACCAATGACAAGACCTACAAGCAGTGGGTAATTCATAGGTAGAACCATTTGCTAGATAACTGATCTAGAGATGGGTAATTCATAGGTAATATTAGCCTACTTTTACTTTTTCCTTATTTGAAACTGATGATGTAATGAACTCCAAAGTTAATGCAATGAAATCAAATTTTGCTTACTTGTTCAATGTCTTTTCTAATGGTAGTGTGCATTACATTGATTAAAATACTTGCATATTTGACATTCATTCTATATGCACTGAACCATTTAACATTGGCACAAAAAATAAACCACGTATTTTGCATATTTTGAAAGACATTACCCCTGAAGAGAGGAGAGAAATTGAAAATATATTAATAAAATGTTAAAAAGTATTTGCTTGGACATACAAAGACATGCCCGACATCAACAGGGACATCGCTTAACACTATATTCCCACTAACGAGGGGTGTAAACCAGTAAAGCAGAAGCTGAGAAGACTTAGACCAGAATGGGCCCAATTGGTAAAAGAAGACATTGAGAAACAGATCAAAGCCAAGTTCTTAGAGGTAGTGGACTGTCCAAAATGGTTAGTAAATGTTGTACTAGTACCAAAGAAAGACAAAAGGGTCAGAATTTTTGTTGACTGTAGGGACTTAAACAAAGCATGCCCGAAGGATGACTTCCCTTTACCTCACATAGATGTGTTAATTAACAATGCTGCCACTTGTGCAATGTATTCCTTCATGGATGGATTCTCTAGGTATAATAAGATTTTAATGGCTATCATTGACAAAGCAAAGACATCTTTCATAACACAATGGGGTACCTACTATTATAGAGTAATGCCCTTCAACCTGAAAAATGCGGGTGCAACTTAATAGAGAATGGCAACAGCTATGTTCCATGACATGATACACAAAGAGGTAGAGGTGTACGTAGATGGCATGATAGTTAAGTCAAAAACCAGAGAAGGACACCCAACTACTCTCAAAAAATTCTTCAGAAGGGTCAAAAAGTACAATCTTAGGCTCAATTCAAAGAAGTGTGTATTCGGGGTGACTTCCGGCAAAATGTTGGGATGTATAGTTAGTCAAAAAGGAATCGAAGTGGATTTGGATAAAGCAAAAGCAATTAAAGAAATGCCAATGCCAAAAACAGAGAAAGAAATCAGAGGATTTATAGGGAAGCTACAATTCATAAGTAGATTCATTGCCATGTTAACAGTAGTTTGCGAGCCCATTTTTTAAACTACTTAAAAAAGATCAACCAGTCAGATGGAATGAGCAAGGTCAGTCAGCATCCGACAAGATAAAAAACTACCTGGCTAATCCACCAATTTTGAAACCACCTAAGTCAAGGTTGCCATTAACCCTATACTTAGCCATTGAAGAGAATGTGATTGGTGCAATGCTAGCCCAATAGGGAGAAGGGGAAGCGGAACATGTAGTTTACTACCTGAGCAAGAAAATGCAACCTTATGAGGAAAAGTACAGTTAAGTTGAACAAATATGCCTAACAATGGTAGGGGCAATGAAGAAGCTCAGACACTATTTTTAATCTTACAAGATCCAAGTTGTGTCCAAAATGGATCCTATGAAGCATCTCTACGAAGCTCCTTCGCTAGTAGGAAAACTTGCCGAGTGGCTCGTCTTATTGACATAATTCGATGTACATTATTTGACTAAAAAGATAATAAAAGGAATAGTAGTCACCAAATTCTTAGTCCTCAACCTAATCTCAAATTCGAAAGAAGTCCAACTAGACTTCTCGGATGACCTCAATACGACCATCGAGGTACAGGGATGGCGCATGTACTTTGATAGGGCAGTCAATCAATTCAGAGCAAGAGTCGAGATTATACTCCTAATACCAAAAGGGGAACTGGTAAAAATTACCAAAAAGCTATCATTTAGGGTTACGAACAATGAGGAAAAATATGAAGCATGTGCACTTGGCATGGAAGTTTTGATAGCTCTAGAAGTGATAGAAGTCAAAATATTTGGGGATTCCATGTTGGTAATAAATTAGACAACAAAAGAATGGGAATTAAAAGAACAACATTTGAGGCTATACTTGAGTCACCTGCAACAGCTCGCCTTGTCTTTTTGAAAATGCAAATTCATCCATCTCCTTAGAAACCATAACCAAATGGCAGATGCACTCGCTTCCCTAGCATCGGTATGGGAGGGCCCAGTTAAAATGCCTATGAAGCCTCTAATCCTACTCAAATCAGAGCAACCTAGTCATAAATGCCTCAGAGTAGCAGAAATGAAAGCATATGACAAACCTTGGTTCTACGATATATAGAAGTATCTCACGAAAAGGATTTATCCTGAGAAGGCAACCGAAAAAGATAAAGCAGTTATCCAGCAATTAGCATCAAAGTTCATATCACACCAGGGTGTATTATATAGAAGGACTTCATATGGGATACAACTTAGATGTCTAAGTGAGACAGAAGCTGCAAAAGCAATGGAAGAAGTACACGAGGGTGGTGTCTATGGTCCACATACAAACAGAGCCATCTTAGCTAAAAAATTAATGAGACAAGGGTTCTTTGGGATGACGATGATGGACGATTGCATCAAATTTGTAAGAAAGTGCCATAAATGCCGAATTCACGGGGATGCCAGCCATCTTCCCCCAACAGAGCTACACATTATTTCTTCTTTATAGCCCTTCTTAATATGGGGGTTAGATATAATTGGGGAAATACACCCGACAACCTCAAACGGGCACAAATTCATCG
This sequence comes from Mallotus repandus, assembly GCA_949671775.1. Classification (NCBI taxonomy): domain Eukaryota; kingdom Viridiplantae; phylum Streptophyta; class Magnoliopsida; order Malpighiales; family Euphorbiaceae; genus Mallotus; species Mallotus repandus. The sequence continues at coordinate 11,753 of CATIWM010714884.1, forward strand.
TAGTGGCTGTCGACTACTTCATAAAGTGGGTTGAACCAGAATCATATGCAAGACTGAGGGCAAAAAAGTAGTAAAGTTTATCAAGAAAAATATGTTTTGTCGATATGGGATTCCCCACCACATAATCTTAAACAATGGTGTTCAATTCCAAGGGGAAGTGAGGGAATTGCTAAGGAGCTATAAGGTGGAACATCACAAATCTTCACTTTACCGCCCATAAGCAAATGGAGTAGTTGAGGCTGCAAAAAAAATATCAAGAAAATCTTGTAAAAAATGACCCAGACCTATCGAGATTGGTCAAACAGACTACCATATGCTTTATGGGGATATCGAACAACCGTTAGAACCCCAACAGGGGCCACTCTTTTTTCACTAGTATACGGATCTGAAGCGTTACTCCCAATGGAGGTGGAGATCAAATCATTATGAGTAGCAATTGAATTTGAACTGCTTGAAGTATAATGGGCTCAACAAAGACATGACAACCTCATTACTCTGGACAGTCAAAGACTCAAAGCGTTGTACCATATGCAGCTGTATTAAGCTCGATTGGCTAGGGCTTTCAATAAGAAAGTAAAACCCAAAACCATAAAAGTAGGGGATTGGGTACTGAAGCAAGCTAAATCAAATCTCTCGGACCCAAGGGGAAAGTTCAGGCCAAACTGGGAAGGGTTATATCTAGTCAAAATTGTTCTATCAAGAGGAGCTGCCAAACTGATGGATTTCGAAGGGAATGAATTCTCTGAACCTACCAACATAGATCGCTTAAAGAAATTCTATGTCTAAAGAAAATACTAAAAAAATCATCCCGCTAAATTAAAAACCAAAAAAAGGCTATTCAGGAAAAAATTAGGGAATTTCCCGCTAGGTTGAAAACCTAAAAGGGTGGCCTAGGCAAAAGTTAGGGAAACCGAGAGAAAATACTTAGCTAGAAAACCTAAAAAGGATAGCTAAGGACAAGGGTATTATCAAATCAAAATTTGCACGAATGCAACTATGCTTTTCTTAAATGTTTTCAGTAAATATGCGAATGCTTGTCAAATCATGTAAGTACATTTGAGAAAATGCAATACATCATTATCATCCGAATTCATTGAATATGTTAAGTAGAATTTGCATTTCTTCATTACATACTTACAGCTCTCATCTGTTTCTTCACTTCTTCTCCAAAAATCGCAAGTTGTTATCGTCAATGCCTTAAAAAAATAAAAATAAAAAAGCTAAGCTAGGTACGAAGAGCTCTGAAAAGAGATGCCTTATGTAAAAGAGGGTCAATTAAAATAAAATAAAGAGGCAGAAGAAATAAAAGTTATATTACAGAAGACATAAGTCAATTAAATACAACAACACTAGCAAAAGAAAAGAGGTACAACACATGGGATAGATGCCCAGATACAACATCCATAGTCCATGATCTTGGGAAAATGATACAACAATAAGAAACTATAGCCAAAAACCTATACCTAACCTCCTAAGTAACTACGTCAGCCATGCTTACCATCGTAAGCAAAAGTTGAATTCACTCAAGCATCTCCTTCACCTAGATCATATTGATCCATATGAAAAGAGCCCAACTCTCACTCCAGCTACTGAATACACTCATCTAAGGGCGCTCGTTTTCTCTCCCATTCACGACTAGTAAGAATGTGTTGGGTCTGCATTAGAAAAACAACATAAAATGCATTTCATGCATTCATGCATTTTCATAACACAAGTACAATGAACAGTCAATAAAAGAGAATGTACGCTCTGCATACCAGTGAACTCCATAACATACTCCTCGCACCAATCACAGTAGTATACCAAAACTAAGCAGCAGAAACAAGCACCTAAAAGCGGAGAAGTCAGATAATAAGCAAATCAAAGAAAGGGAAAACCCCACAAAGTTAAAAGACTGACATGAGTAGTGTTTGCAGGTGCTACATCCGACGAGGGTATGCTAGCCCTAGGCAAGGGGAAATACGTCCCCGCTCTTGTAATCGACAGTCTATAAAACAGAGGAGGCACTATGCCCACCAAGTCCCTAAGAATAGTACCGCTAGATGCCATACCACTAGCATGAGCCGTTACCTCAGTCCTGGGGATACTCTCCTCATTAAAATGAGAAGAAACTGATCTCTTTCGGTGATATCCTTGATGCTGCATGTAGTTATCATAACTCATGTCATTTGCAGTTTATCACTAACAAAATTTTTTACATGCTTGTATATAAATAGGAAAATGTAAAAGCTAAGAAGCATATCGGATCAGAGGATGCTACCCTAGAAGCAGAATGACCCTGGGATGCTCATGAAGTCCCACCTCTCGAACTCGAAGGTGGCATAGGATCCGTTTGAGAAGGTGGAGCTAGAGGGACATAGAAACTCGCAATGACATCGATCAATTGGGGAAGCAATGTACACATATAAGAGAAGTGCATGCCCTCTAAAAGACCCTCATAAGGATATCCTCTCTCAGCTCTAACAAGCTCCTCTCCAGTGAGCTGCCAACCCCAAAACATGTCACCAGGGGGAGTAATAAGGACTCTCAACATATATGGTCCATCCCACTAGCGATGGACTCGCTCACTCAAGTACCATACCTTATCAATAATGACAGACAATAACACTCTCCTCTATGTCAGGTGCTAAACTGATGCCATCTCAGTCGACCACTCCTCTCTCTCCAACCACCAGCGAGCATAGATATGTCCAAGAAGAAGTATAAGCAAAAGATTACCAAAGAATGAGAAAACTAAGATTAAAATTCATCATACCTGGCTATAGGCCAATCTACTAAGGAAATCTCTTGCCTCTATAGGGCTCTCAATTAAATCAAAAGTCTTCTGAATCCATTGCGGGAGACGTGGAAAACCCCTCTCAGATAAATGATTAACAATAGGATGGGGGAGTACTCAAAGCTCATAAGCCTAAATCTATCAAAAAGAAAAGTCTGAACATTCAAAATTAATAAAATGATGAATAAGGATAAAATATCATACTCACATCCAGCACGAATAAGTAGCTGCATATCCTTGAGCCTCCTCTGCAAACAGCATCCAAGCCATAATACATATGGGAAAAAGTAGTCATACCCCAACTGTATTTTGACAAGTCTCTCAAGTTCTTCAAAACGGGCAACAACTGTAGATTACCGGTGCTTAAAACATTCAAAAAAATAATGGCAATACGAAGGTAAAAAATGAAACATTAGGCTAGCTGCTCCAAACTAACACGACCAGCATGATGTCTTGAACTAACCTTATCCACTAGTATTGTATACCAAATTAAAGAATAACAACCGGACTTCATATAAGTAGTGATCCCAAACAGATCCTTCAACCACACATTCCTCACCACTATAGAACTATACGCCTCATTACTCAAAGGGATAGGCTCCCTAGAGAAACTTAGCCCAGTAATGGCAGTAAAATCTAATGAAGTAATAGTCATCTCCTCAAAAGGCAAATGAAACGTATGGGTAGTGTCCATCCACCGCTCAATAAGAGCGCACATTGCAACCTGGCTCGATGCATAAGAATTATAAGTAAGGGCAGAAATGACGCCATCAAAACCCTTCCCAGCAACCATATCCTTCACACATGGTGGAAGACCCTGATAATACAAACTGACCTTGTTAAAGCAACCAGGCAGTTGAATAACAGGCCCATGAGACTATAATTGAAATGTAAATCATTTAAAGCACTCATCAGTCACTAAAATAGCTCTTTTCATTATTTTTGCAGGAAAAGAACCAAAATAAAAAATAAACCAGCGGGAGAACGATCATAACAAATGCTAAACAAAAAGCACAGACAGCATGCAAACAACTAGAGCTACACAAGCTACAAAATGAAAAGCATGCAACAAGAGCTAAACTACAGCAAGAGCTAAACTACAACAAGAGCTAAACTACAGCAAGAGCTAAAACTATAGCAAGAGCTAAAACCACAACAAGAGCTAAACTATAGCAAGATTTAAATTACAGCAAGAGCTAAATAACAGCAAGAGCTAAACAACAACAAGAGCTAAACTACAGCAAGAGCTAAACTATAGCAAGAGTTAAACTACAGCAAGAACTGAACTACAACAAGAGCTAAACTACAATAAGAGCTAAACAACAACAAGAGCTAGACTACAGTAAGAGTTAAACTACAACAAGAGCTAGGCTACAACAAAAACTACAACAAGGGCTAAACAACAACAAAAGCTACAGAGGAAGAAGACAAGAACTAACTTGGCGATGATGAATAGTCCAAGCATGGATCTTTAAACTATAGGAATCGGACCTCCTTGAGAAAGTTCAGGTGAACCAGAATCACCTTGAGAGCTAGATGGATGAGGAAAAGCTCCACCACTAGTCCCAACGGTCTATGCAACTCCAGCAGTAGTAGAAGTCCTTGCACCAGTATACGTAAACTCCACATCACCCATCTCTAAATTAATGTCATCAAAAGAGAAAGAAGCGTTGTCCACACCATCAAAGTCGTAAGAAATAGGAGGAAAATTCATAATTTTTGAATGACGATAGAACAAGATTAAAAGAAGGAAGAAATGCCTCAAAAAACACAAAAAGAAGTCGTATAGGGCCAGAAAACAGGTAAGAACTTCCCCAAACGCGAAAAAGTAGGCGCCTTATATAGGCACGAAAGGCCCTCAGAGTGCGTGTTCACGCGCCCCGACACACTCATAGGCATACTTTGAGATGCCCACCACATACGCATTCCTAGGGTCCTGAACATGCATTCTAGTAGAAAAACATAAGCATAAAATGTATGAACACGAGAACTACATGGCACAAGACACTGCATTTGACATCACTGTCTTAGAAAATCATATCATCAATAATAAAAATAGGGCAAACATAACACAAGCATGTCACATTCACGATGATTGCATCATCACATCACGAGAATCACATCCAAGACATTATAAATAATGACATCATTGCTGCATCATTACTGCATCATCAATGCTCAATAGCATTTTTCACCTGCTTAGTAGCATTTTTCACCTGCTTAGTAGCATTTTTCACCTGCTTAGTAGCCTTTTTACTGCTTAGTAGCATTTTGATTTACTCAATAGCATTTTTATCTGCTTAGAAGCATTTTCACTTGCTTAGCAGCATTCTCATCTGCTTAGAAGCACCTTCATTTACTTAGAAGCATCTTTATTTGCTTAGTAGCATTTTTCATTGCTTAGTAGCATTTTCACTGCTTAGTAGCATTTTTACCTAGTTAGTAGCATTTTTCATTGCTTAGTAGCATTTTTCACTACTTAGTAACATCTATCACTACTTAGTAGCATCTTTCACTGCTTAGTAGCATCTTTCACTGCTTAGTAGCATTTTTCACCACTTAGTAGCATCTTATTTGCTTAATAGCACTTCTCACTTCTTAGTAGCATTTTCTCACTACTTAATAGCACCTTTCACTACTTATTGGCATTTTTCACTGCTCAATAGCATCTTCCACTGCTTAGTAGCATTTTTTTCAACCGCTAAGTAGCATTTTTATTTGCTCAGTAGCATTTTCATTTGCTTGACACCTCCGCTAAGTAGCATTTTTATTTTCTCAGTAGCATTTACATTTGCTTGACACCTCAATAGGTTATAGTAGCATTTCCATTTGCTTGACACCTCAATAGGTTAAAGTAGCATATGTTTGACACCTCAGTAGGTTATTGTAGCATCTGCTTAACACCTCAATAGGTTATGGTAGCATTTTCATTTGCTTGACACCTCGATAGGTTATAGTAGCATTTCCATTTACTTGACAACTTAGTAGGTTATAACAGCATTTCCATTTGCTTGTCACTAAGGAAGCTTACAAAAGCATCATCTTGCCTCACCTGAGGAAATTGCAAAAGCACACAGAAACAGGCAATAAATCCTCCAACCAAATGAAACAACATCAACAATGATGCGCTTGATGTCAAAAGACTAAACGGCACACCATCAAGTAAGTACCTCTTCCCAAAATTATTTTTGCATCTCTGCATTGCTTCATGTGTATTGACATCAGTACTAGAAGACTATGCAACATAGGTAAAGCAGGGGACAACTGTCATACATCAAGTTTTGATTGTCCCCAAAAAGGTCCAATTATGAAAATATCTCTCAGAATATGACAAGTGTCTGTTCATTCGTACCACCTCTAGAGCATGTCGTGAGTCTGAAAAGCCCAAACCGAGCCTCTAGAGAGCAAAACCGACTACCAAATCATTAAGTCGCACCCCGATTTTATGAATTATGAATTATCAAAATGATAAGTAGCTCATTTTGAGCAACTGTCGCTCAAAACACGCAACTCGTCAGACCGGTGTTCATCTCGTAAGATCGAAGTTCAACTTCATGAAAATTAGAAGTCAATTTTAATGAAACGGATGTCGAAAACCTGTCCAGAAGCCCTAAAAACCTTTGGAAGTGACCCCGGAATAGCACGTGTAATCCTGAGAAGTAGCACGTGAGCAAATTTATAACGCTTGACCACACCTGAACAAACTTGCTCATGCATGAAAATGGAAGCAAATTTTGACAAAACAGACATCGAAAACGCGTCTAAGAGGTCCAAAAATCCTTAGAATCAACCTCAAAATAGCACGCGCATGCCTCGAAATCAGCGTGTGAACGCATTAATTATGCATGATCACACGCCCTTGCACGTGATCACGTGCCCCCAAGGCGTGATCAAGCACCCCCCCAAAGCTTGATCATGCATCCCAATGCGTGATTTCCCTATTTTTCTCTATAATTAGGGGTCTCTATCTCCCATTTAAGGGGGCAAGAGCCAAAAAAGCAGATGCACACACTGAAACGCTGTCGAATTGAACACTCAGGAGTCCTAATTCATATACTTTTAGCTCACCTACTACATTTTTTTTTCATAGGATTTTTTAGACCAACTCGAACCAAACTCACCTACATCTTTGTCAAAGCACACTTTAAAGGTATATGAATTTACATTCTACAAGTCATTTTCAACCTCTCGATGAGGACAACCTGAAAATCCCGTGAAGCTAAAGCTTCAAAAACTCAAAAACAAGCTCAGTTAAATCTGAGGACCAAATAATCACTTTTGCACATTTATTTCACTATTTTGCATTTTACTTTTATTGCCACCAGTAGTTGAGAAATTATTGTGATTATGGGGTGAGACTGGCAATTTTCATGCTGATTGAATAATCTCTGCTTTATTTTTGCTTATAATAAATTCTCATTTTTGCATCAAAATACATTCAATAATGTGAAAGTTCACATTTTCAAGCTAGAGCCTCCATTTCATGGTCCAATGATGAAATCATACATCTTTCATTACTTCTAAACTATTTGGAAATATTTTGTAATAATTCCTGCAAATGCACATAATTATGCCTATATTTGCTCATTTGATTAAGTGTATATTCCCTACTTACTTGTTGTTCGAGTGGATGAATGGATGGAATCGCACATAATTGTACTGACCTCTGTTTTGCAGGCATATTAAGACTAGATTTACATTTTCATACCCCTTTTTTCCTTTTCATATGTATTTACTAAGAAAGCTTTGTAAATAGTTGTACTTACTCTCCTTTATTTTCTGCTATTATCAATGTGATTGTGTGAATGTGCATACATTAACTGTCATTACTGAAACTAGGGTGTTGCGGTAGCCATGTATGGAGTATTATAATGAGAAATAGTTAAAAAGTAAATACAGTCTCCCGAACCTAGAATCTCTGCTGGGGATGATATTCTTTGAGTGACCCGATACCGTCCCTTTCATCTTTTTCTGATTTTCCAAAAATTAGGTGGTGACTCCACAAACATAAAGCGTCTCGCATCCCTCTAAGACCAACCATTGCCCCTATCCCATAAATGAAACGAATGTCCCATTCGGTAAAGCTGTATCAAAAACAGCAAAGCAAGAAAACTAATTATGGTCGCTTACAGCAAGACAACCACCCTTTACTTAATGCCACAGATGCCATGTCCTTCTCCTCTCTAATTCTTACCTCTTCTCTTTTTTTCTCTATTCTTATCCCTTTTTAATCTTATCTTTTTTTTTTATTCCTTCTTTGCTAAGCCAAATCCTAGTGACTTATTGTCCCCACTTACTTACTTGTCAACACCACTTTCTTCGACACAATTCCCCTTAACCGACTTAAACATAAATATCACTTCCTAATTCCACTTTTACTCTATTATTTATTCATTTATCTTCCTAAACTCCCTCTGAAATATCTACACTAGTCCTTAAACCAATTTCAAGCTCACTTAATCACCCATCTTCTTTCAATTTGTTTAATTGCGTCCTCAACTTTCTTAACATCTAAGTCTTTAATCTTTTACTTCATTTTTAACTTAACATCCAAATTTTTCTATTAATTTTGCTAATTTTGAGTGTCATCAAATTTAAAAATTCCTGCTTCTTATTCAAGTATGGGTCATGGCTCAATCCTAAACTCTAGTCTAGCTATACGTGACATTCGATGTGTGTTCGAGGGTACGAGAATAATTCTTCCCACATAAAAGAAATTTCATCCTCAAAATTTTTGATACCCAAATGGTGGAAAAGATAAAGTAACGAGCATACATATCCTCTATTCTAGACTCCCTACTAATAGAAATACTATTTAGTAAAGACTCAACTAATGAACCTCTTCACATAACAAAATGTCTGGCAATGCAAATGATATGAAAAAAAATGCATGACTTAGGACCAAAAGAATATGTACATCTCTAATAAGATAGATAACATACCAGTTGTAACCTCTAGAGATACTAATGTCTCATGATGTGTCATAGTAAAAACTCTAGCCTTAGCTTATGGTATACTACTCTTTACACCTCCTACTGCAGCCTTAGCTTGTGATAGGAACTTTGACCATGCTTCCAACTCTTTTGAATTAGTTCCTTTTCCTCTTTCTTCAACTTCTTAACCTCCAAAGCTTTTCTACAAAGCTTCTATAAGTGGTAACCTCAAAGGATACCAAACAAGACTGAACAGTCACATGTGAACCACTCAAAAATTTATCATATTTAGTCTCCTCAGAAGGAAGCATGTCGGTCACAAATCGATACAAATCTTCAAACTTGTTGATACACTCCCTAATAGTCATACCTCATTGTTCCAACCTAAAGAAAGCATCTTGTTTCCCTTTTCTATAGCTCTTTGAAATATACTCCTTTTGAAATTCACTTACAAATGTTTGCCAGGTCATTTTATCACTGTCAAGGTGACGTACCCTATCCTTCCAACTATCTGCTACTCCCTGCAAAAACATCTTTGATGTGCTAACCTTCTCCCTATCTGACATCTCCATGGAGGCAAAAACCTTCTCAATCTTCTTAAGCCATTCAACAGCCTCATCCATATCTAGAGACCCATCAAAATTTTCAGCTCCCAAATGTCTACAATGTCTGACTATATCCTAAGATTTTTATTACTCTCTAACTGTCATGGTAGCTCTAATGGCTTGAGCTATGGCAACACCTAATCTAGCATCAATCTGAACAATACAGGTGGAACAGGTGGCACTTGAGCTGTTAGAGGTGGTGGATTTGCTTGTGGTGGTGGGTATGCCCTAATATTTTCTCTTTGTGAAGCAGTATCATCTACTGAATCACTACCTTTAGGCAACTCATGCTCATCCATCCCTTCCATAATCAAAGATGGAGTAGGATCCCTATGAGGTTGGCCAACATCTTTTAATCTTGTAATTCAACGACGACGGCCTCGACCATTACGGCGTTGGCCACCATGACTTCTACCACCTACAACTCGAGGTGGCATTGTCCTACACCATAATAAGAAGATGAGGATCAAAAACCTGACAAAGCTTTTATGTAATGGAGTCTACAAAACCAATAACCCATGCTCTGATACCAACAAATGTCACACCCCATCCTCCATCACTAGGATTCATATGACTATAAACTTAAACTTTTGGAACAACCAAAAATACTATAAATAAGATACTATCAGATATAATTACAAGCTTACTATACACAAGGTTCTGTTAATAGTAACTATTTGTAAACTTTACATTAGCCTTTAAGGCTAGTCTAGGCAAAATTTATCCAAAATAACAAGAGTTTGTTGGCTCAACCTCTGCAAAAGCTGAGAAACGAAGAGCACACACGACGTATATTGTGCAAGGATTTATTTATCAACAAAGAGTCTAAAAATGATAAAATGAAGGGGATGAGTACGACTACTCAGTGAGAGGATATAAGTATAACAAAGGGGAGCATACAATTAGTTATTATATCACATATTAAAAATTAAACTATTTCATATAAAATAACTCAAATCACTTCAAACGAATTGAGTCATAATAAATACATCAAAAATAACAATGAGTTCATCAAACATATTTTAGGGCAAATCAATTCACAACCCATTCTTAAATCATGTTCTAAATACATAGAATGCCATTAAAATTGTCGACTAGCTCTACCGAACTTTTCCATCACAAAATGCAATCTTATCAAGCTTAAATCAAAGCCATGTAAAGCATAGTCAAACATCAACTTGTACACACTCATAGTTGTGTCCTATAAATCTTTACCAACTTTGTGCGCTGAATGTCTCACCTCACAACCTAAAGTGCAAATCCTCATCATACGCACCCGTAGAGACAACACCCTTAAAAAGGCGATATACATTATATTTTAAGCACCCAGCATTCAACGTGTGATTTCATAGGCACTTCACAAAGCGTACACATTTATTCAAATATCATGGAAACTATATCTTAAGTGTATAGCTCAAAAACAAAGGTAACGTCATATATTCCCAAGTTTACTAGAAAATATATATTTACAAACAACATGTAAGAAATTCTTAAATAAAAGCCTTCTTAAAACATACATACATAATAGGTTCAAACTACAGTGTTATACTGATATCCACTCACTTCGTGCAGGTAAACAAAAATTCTATCTAGGAGGAACCGCACAACTATCTATATCAGAAGATGGTCCTTTACCTAAATAAAGATATATGAAATACTAATTAAAAGACAAGCCTTAACCTAAAATTCACTATAATCTATATGATATTAAAATGACTAACGATAGGAGTTAATATGAGAAAATTTTTGCTTTATTTTATTAAAAAATTTTACAGTATTTCAGTATGTAAAAATGCCTCCCAAATTCTCAAATGTTTAATAGAGTTTAAAAACTAAATTTAGTATAAGTTATTCATAAAGCTCAACACAAATACCCATTATTCTCTTTTTTTTTTAACAACAACAACTAATAATAATAATAATTATATCAATAATAACAATAATACTAGTACTAAATTTTATTTCAATAAAAGCATTTTTAAATTAAAAATTCACATAAATTTCTCAATTCAAATATATATAAGGCTAGTCTAGGCAAAATTTATCCAAAATAACAAGAGTTTGTTGGCTCAACCTCTACTAAAGCTGACAAACAAAGAGCACACGCGAAGTATGTTGTGCAAGGATTTATTTATCAACAAAGAGTCTAAAAAATGATAAAATGAAGGGGATGAGTAGGACTACTCAGTGAGAGGATATAAGTATAACAAAGCGGACCATACAATTAGTTATTATATCACATATTAATAATTAAACTTTTTCGTATAAAACAACTCAAATCACTTCAAATGAATTAAGTCACAATAAATACATCGAAAACAACAATGAGTTCGTCAAACAAATTTTAGGGCAAATCAATTCAGAACTCATTCTAAATCATGTTCTAAATACATAGAATGCCATTAAAATTGCCAACTAGCTCTTCCTAGCTTTTCCATCACAAAATGCAACCTTATCAAGCTTAAATCAAAACCATGTAAAGCATAGTCAAACATCAACTTGTACACACTCATAGTTATGTCCTGTAAATCTCTAGCAACCTTGGGCGCTGAATGTCTCACCTCGCAACCCAAAGTGCAAATCCTCGTCATATGCACCCGCAGAGACAATACCCCTAAAAAGGCGATATACATTATATTTTAAGCACCCAGCACTCAAGGTTTGATTTCATATACACTTCACAAAGTGCACACATTTATTCAAATATCATGGAAAGTCATCTCTCAAGTGTATAGCTCAAAAATCAAGGTAACGTCATATGTTCCCAAGTTTACTAGAAAATATATGTTTACAAACATGTAAGAAAATCTTAAATAAAAGCATTCTTAAAACATACATACATAATAGGTTCAAACTACAGTGTTATACTGATATCCACTCACTTCGTACAGGTAAACAAAAATTCTATCTAAGAGGAACCGTACAACTATCTACACTAGAAGATGGACCTTTACCTAAATAAAGATATACAAAATACTAATTAAAAGACAAGCCTTAACCTAAAATTCACTATAATCTATATGATATGAAAATGAGTGATGATAGGATTTAATACGAGAAAATTTTTACTTTATTTTATTCAAAAATTTTGCAGCATTTCGATATGTAAAAATGCCTCCTAAATTCTCAAATGTTTAATAGAGTTTAAAAACTAAATTTAGTATAAGTTATTCATAAAGCTCAACACAAATACCCATTGTTCTCTTTTTTTTTCACTACAACTAATAATAATAATAATATCAACAATAACAATAATACTAGTACTAAATTTTATTTCAGGAAAAGCATTTTTAAATTAAAAATTCATATAAATTTCTTAATTCAAATATACATAAGGCAAGTCTAGGCAAAATTTATCCAAAATAGCAAGAGTTTGTTGGTTCAACCTCCGTTAAAGATGACAAACGAAGAGCACACAGGAAGTATGTTGTGTAAGGATTTATCTATCAACAAAGAGTCTAAAAAGTGATAAAATGAAGGGGATGAGTATGACTACTCAGTGAGAGGATATAAGTATAACAAAGTGGAGCATAAAATTAGTTATTATATCACATATTAATAATTAAACTGTTTCGTATAAAACAACTCAAATCACTTCTAACGAATTAAGTCATAATAAAAATATCGAAAACAACAACGAGTTCATCAAACAAATTTTAGGGCAAATCAATTCACAACTCATTCTTAAATCATGTTCTAAATACATATAATGCCATTAATATTGTCAACTAGCTCTTCCAAGATTTTCCATCACAAAAATCAATCTTATCAAGCTTAAATAAAAACCAAGTAAAGCATAGTCAAACATCAACTTGTACACACTCATAGTTGTGTCCTATAAATCTCTAGTAACTTTGGGCACTAAATGTCTCACCTCGCAACCCAAAGTGTAAATCCTCGGCATATGCACCCGCAAAGACAATACCCTTAAAAGGGCGATATACATTATATTTTAAGCACCCATTATTCAAGGTGTGATTTCATAGGAACTTTATTGAGTGTACACATTTATTCAAATATCATGGAAAGTCATCTCTCAAGTGTATAGCTCAAAAACCAGCGTAACTTCATAGGTTCCCAAGTTTACTAGAAAATATATATTTACAAACAACATATAAGAAAATCTTAAATAAAAGCATTATTAAAACATACATACATAATAGTTTCAAACTATAGTGTTATACTGATATCCACTCACTTCGTACAGGTAAACAAAAATTCTATCTAGGAGGAACCGCACAACTGTCTACACCAAAAGATGGTCTTTCACCTAAATAAGGATATAAGAAATACTAATTAAAAGACAAGCCTTAAAATTCACTATAATCTATATGATATGAAAATTAGTGATGACAGGCGTTAATACGAGAAAATTTCTGCTTTATTTTATTAGAAATTTTTGCAGCATTTCGATATGTAAAAATGCCTCCCAAATTCTCAAATGTTTAATAGAGGTTAAGAATTTTAATATAAGTTATTCATAAAGCTCAACACAAATACCCATTATTCTTTTTTTTTTCACAACAACAACTAACAATAATAATAATATTAATAATATCAACAATAACAATAATGCTACTACTAAATTTTATTTCAAGAAAAGCATTTTTAAATTAAAAATTCATATAAATTTCTCAATTCAAATATACATACGTATACATATGTATATATGAACATGTTTTAAGTACTATTTATAAAAACTAAAAATAGCCAAAAAATATGAAATTTACTTCCATAATATTAAAATACTAATTTCTCAATTTAATCTTTCAATTAAATTCTTAACTAAACCTTGAGCTTGAGAGTTAAAACAAAATTAATTACTTTAATTAAATCTAAAATAAATACCCAAATCTCTAAACTTGCAATTGAAATTCTATAATCAAAAATAAATTGAAGGTTAAAGAAATAACTTACCCAAATAAATGATGAAATTTAAAACAAAACATCCAAGTGCTTGAAAGGTGAAGAAGCACGAAAACTTGAGTTTTTCTTTGTGATGAGAAATTGTTGGGAATTGAAGATGTTTGAAACTGCCTTTTCCTTCTTCTCAATACCAACGTTTGTTTGTTTGCTTTTTTTTTTTAAGTAAGACAACCACCCTTTACTTAATGCCACTGATGCCATGTCCTTCTCCTCTCTAATTCTTACCTCTTCTCTTTTTTTTCTCTATTCTTATCCCCTTTTAATCTTATCTTTTTTTTCCCTTCTTTGCTAAGCTAAATCTTCATGACTTGTTGTCCCCGGTTGCTTACATGTCAACACCACTTTCTTCCACACAATTCCCCTTAGCCGACTTAAACAAAAATATCACCTCCTGAATCCCTCTTAAATATCCATAGTAGTCCTTAAACCAATTTCAAGCTCACTTAATTGCCCATCTTCTTTCAATTTGTTTAATTGTGTCCTCAACTTTCTTGACATCTAAGTCCTTAATCTTTTACTTCATTTTTAACTTAACATCCAACTTTTTCTATTAATTTTCCTAATTTTGAGTGTCATCTAATTTTAAAAATTCTCGATCCTTATTCAAGTATAGGTCATGGCTCAATCCTAAACTCTAGTCTAGCTATATGCGAAATGCGATGTGCGTTGGAGGGTACGGGCGTCATTTAGTGACATTTACAAGTATTGTAAAACTTATACCAATGCATAGCCTAGCCACGATTCGGAACCAAATGGTTCCGATTCGATAATTTATGGAACCGTACTTTGGACGGTTCAGGGCCAGTTCGAAACCGGTCGGTTTTATTTTCGGTTACGAACCATATTTCGGTTCTAAAATTTTTTATTATTTTTTAATTTTATAATTATATTTAAATAATTTAAAATATTATAATAATTTTTAAAATAAAAGTATATTACCTTATAGACATTTGAATGTCATATTGACACTTGATTATATCTTCTTATAAAAATAATATAGAGTTAAAATTAAAAGAAAATAAATTTCTATTTTCTACAAATAATTTATAATTTTTATTTTATCAAAATTATTTTATCTATATTTTAAAATAATTAAACAAAATATTCATTAATTAAATCAAAGTTATTTTATCTATATTTCTCTAATCTTTTCATTAGATAATCGGTTATTTCTAACAATAAAATTAAATGATTGTGACTTAAAAAATAAAATCTAACAATTGATATATATATATATATATATATATATATTTCGGTGCAAAACCGTTGAACCAGTGGTTATGAACTGAAACCGTTGAATTGAAGGTTCGAAACCGGAACCGTCAGTTCACGGTTCAAAAAAATTTGAACCAACCCTAAACTAATTTTTCCTCAGTTTTAGGCTTGTTCAGGCCTGATTCTGGGCTAGTTCACGGCCCAAACCAACCCATGGCCACCCCTACCAATGCATGCTCATTCATTATTGGAATTGTGTTCTATATTTCAATTTTTTTTAATTTATTAAAATCTAAATTTGACAATAAATAAAAAAAATTAAATAATATCATTAATTTAAGACATAACTAGTCATGAATCCACACAATGCGCGAACTATAAAATAAAATAATTTAAATAGAATAAAATAATTAAATAAATAATTTAAATAGAATCCACACATACATAGTACAGCCAGTGAAGAACGAAATCGGCGCAAACTGTGAATACTAGCAGACTAACAGTGAGGTCCTGAAAAAAAAATAAGTTGAGGGGAATCAGACCTCACTGAGTGAATCAATTTTATAAAATGCATGCTGGTTTTAAAACCATTTGTTAAAACCCTTTTTAAAACAAAATAGAATAAAATAATTATAATTATTAAAATCATTTACTT
>CATIWM010715012.1:0-56025 GCA_949671775.1 Mallotus repandus
GCTGTTTCCATGGAGTTTTTCCATGAAGCAAAATTTTATCCTGTGAAAGGTGTGGTGACAAACACAACTCCTGGATGATCTGAAGGGTGAAGAATATATGGTGAATCATCATAATGTTGTATTATAATTTCTCCCCCTTTCATTGAACTTCCTTCTTGATCTCCCATTGATGTTATTGACAAGATGGATTCTGGTTCAATTTGTTTGAACCAGGCTCTGATACCATGAGAAAATATTAATGGGTAAAAGATAATCTTTATTGATTAGAATGGGTGCTATATATACACGCATCTGTATATCCAATATAGGAAAAAAACTAAGCTTGCGCCTAAAGAATAGGAAGCAAATAGGAAGCAAGAAATATAGGAAATAAAGCTAAACAAGGAACGTCTAAAATAGGAACATCTATGATACAGGACATCTATGATACAGGAAAATCTCAACACTTTATTTGTGTGATTTATGGCTTAAACATTACTGTCTTTTTTTTTTCAACATCAGATAGAAAGTTATTTATAATCTATTAATCAAATTGATCGTATCTAGAAGGCATCTTAAAGTTGTTTGATATGTTTAGTTATCAAGAAACAAGGAAGGAAAGCTTGAAATACTCTCTAATGGGGTTAATGTTGGATTGAGGCTGCTGCAAGACTGTTATTTGCTGAAGTGCTGTTTTGAATTTGGATGACTATAATTTTATTATTTGCATTTGGATGACTGTAATTTTATTATTTGCACTTGGATGATTTTAATTTTATTATTTACATTTGGATGACTGTAGTTTTATTATTTGCATTTGAATAATTGTAGTATTATACTAAATATATATTTTTTATTACTTTGGAACTAATTTATATTTGCATATATAGGCTGCTTTATGTATTTTTTTAGGTCCAAACAAGTTCACAAACGAGCCCTAAGACGAGCCCATTAATGAGCTTTCAAATGAGCAAACAAACGAGTACAATCTGAGTCTTGTTTGCAAACAAGCTCGAGCTCTGAATTTTCAAATATATCGAGCTTGAGCCTGAACTCAAACAACATTCCAATAGACCGAGCCGAGCCCGAGCACTTCAAAACTCGGCTTGGCTCGGCTCGTTTACAGCCCTAATTATCGTGCAACTTCATATATAAAACCAAGTGCTATTCAATAAGCCCACAAAGTCATAAGAGTACCATAAGCAAATGTGAATTTTTATGAATAACATTGTTGAAAGAAGTATCAATTTTTTTTTTTAAATTGGGAGATAAAAATTTAACCCTTAATCTATTAATGTCTTAAAAGGAATTATATCACTAAATTATATGACTTTAGACAAAAAAAAAATATCATTTTTAATAATTTTTTAAAAATAAAGGTTGATATCAAATGTTAGGAAGTGCATCCAATTGTCACTCTCATTATATAAAAGGGTTCAAAATATTATTAAAAAAAGTTCAAACAAAATACAGCTGAAACAAATGAATCAACAAAAATGAAATCGTTCTATGGAACTAAAATCCTCAAAGAGAAGATGAGTACAAAATTCAGGACTAGAGTTTCACCAATTAAAATCCGCTTGATGAGCACCAAACTTAGTCAAACTATCAGCTACACCATTGCCTTCATGATAAATTAATATGGGAAACAACAAAACACAAGCTCCTCAAATCATCCAAGCAAGAGTCCTATGACTGTCTAACAGACCAAGGAACCTCAAATAAATGGGATTTAATCAAATGCACTACCTAAGACATCTACAGGCAAGACACCAAAAGGGGAGCAGTTCGACTCCCCCTCCCTCTCCATAACAAAAAAAGAAAAAAAATCATCCTATTTCATATCAACAAAATGACAATATATTTAAATACTTGATTTATATGTAGCTGATGAATTTATTTTATTTTATTTCTTATAACTTTATAAATATAATAATCAAATAAAACCCGGTTAAAATAAATAATAAATTTATTAAAAATAACATATCAATAGTAAGACAAACTAAAAAGGGTTAGATATTGAAATAAAATTAAAAGATATATTTGAATGCCAAGACTAAATTTTATTTCTAAATTTGACTTATTTACATGAGATGTATAGTAGTTATATATATATATATTAAAAGAAGAAGCAGAATACTTCATTTCACTACGTTGTGACACTTGACAATAAAATATGTTATATTATTACAATAGTTTTCTTTTCCAATTAAACATTTCAAATTCTCATACAATTAATATAAAAAGTCCCACCCCACATGCTTGGCCTGATGGCCAGGTTGTTGAGAGGCATCAGGTGGGTCCGAGACCCACCATCCCCTCCCTCTTTAGTAAAAAAAAAAAAATTCCATTTCAATTTTAAAAACCAACGTTACAATTTAAAAAAAAAACTGTTAAAAAACTAATAGACTCCTGTTAAGTAAACAACCATTAAAAAACTAATGAACACCTAAACAACCATTAAAAATCTAATGGACACCTATTTAGTAACCTTCTCTCCAATTTTAGGAACTTTTATTCCCACATTTTTTTCTTTTTTTTACTCTCCTCCTATGATCATCTACATTTAAACGGCAACAAGGTATAATTTTTCTTTTAATTTTCAAAATTTTTTCTTTCTTTATTTATTATATTTCTCATATATTTTTTTCTTCCTATGATCATTCACATTCAGAGAACAATAAGATATAAATTTTTTTTGTTGCTGATTTAATTTTTCTATTTTTCTATTTTTCTTATATTTCACATATATATAAATAATTTGGTACCTTAGTTGTCATTCTTAATGAGATTCCAAATTTATATTGTAAATGAGTTAATTTGTTCTTTTTAGTCTCTTTTTTTTTCTTCTTTTTTTTCTTCTTTTTTTTAGAGTAAGTATTTTACATGTCTTCAATTTTTTTTATATATAATTCAAAAATTTTTCATTTATGAAAAGAAGACAATATTGATGTCATAAACAATAACTATGATCAAAGAAGAGGGCCGTTTGATTTTTTTCATCTTTTTTCAAATAAAAATGGATTTTTTTTTCTTTTCTTTTTGAATGTTTTGAACTTGAATTCTAATGAAAATTTAATGAAAGATAGATTATTTTGTAAAATATTCTTTTCCATTAATAAAGTATTTATATCAATGAAATTAAAAATTATTAGAATTAGTTAGTGTTATTTAATTTCTCTAAAATATATAGTGATATTTGGTTATATTTTATGTTTTTTATCAATTTTTTCTCCTATATATACATTTTGGTATCCATTATATTTATAGAATTTAAAATTTTTTAAAAAAAGAAAAAAAATTATAACAAATAAAGGATTAAGTTTTTATTATCACAATTTAATGAAGATTGCTTAACATTTTTTAAATTTTTTGAACAAATTTTATTAATCAAGTTCAAGTTTAATGAACATATTACATAAATAATTTCTAGTTTTGATTATATAAAAATATTTCTTATAAAATTATTTTAATTCTCCATTTATACTTAGCAGATTAATTATTTCTGCGCACACTGTGGGATTTCATCTAGTTATTTAAATCAGCCATGTACATAAATGGATGTTTTATATTTGTGCAATTTATTAATAAGTATTTAAACATTGAATTGAATTGAATTTAATAATATTAATTTTTGGTTAAATAAAATAAAAAATATTTAATTTTTATTAAAAGTATTAAATATGTGAAAATAAAGATATCAAATGTATAAATTTATAAAAAATTAAAATGATGTATAAAAGAAATTTAATTATCTATTAATATGCTTTTTTTATTATATTTTAGTAAAACATTTAATAATTTTGTCAAAAAAATAAAGGCCTAGGTGCAGTGTGACACATATCCAAGGGCTGCAATGATCCGTTGGCATATGAGAACCTGCTAATTGCATATTTGCAGCCACTCCCAAGAAATAAAAGGGCAATTAATAATAAACACAAATCGAACAGAACTTGTAACTATAAAGAAGACAGACTATAGAACTGGGCAGCTATATTTCATGCATCATCACCAACGGTTTCGTTAGCTACAAAATTTTCAAACTGGATAAAATTACGAGAAAAATAAAATTTTTCAAGCACTTATTTTCTCTATATAAAATTCGAACCTGAAATCTTATTTAAAAAAATTTAAATTTTTTACTATTTGAATCAACATATATTTGTTGAAATAATTCAATTTTAATAAGTTTACAAGGCATAAAAACAAATATATATGTATATATATTAACGATGATTGCATTGAGTTAGTCTTCAGCTAAAAATCGGTGGTTTAGTTTAATTTGTTCCCCATTTTGAATTTCACATATTATTGATAGATTTTTGTATGGAAATGTCAATAACACTAAGTTGCCTGGAAATTTCGTGGGAAACTGTAGCGTGATCAATTGCATGCCAGCTGCTGAGTCTAGCATATAGACATCATATATAAACATTATCTTTTATTTATTTATTTATTAATATTATATGTGGTATGTAAATGTAGGAATTGCGGTTATTGTATTTAGTGTGTGCGCATGCGGAATTTTTAATGCAATTTCAAAATTTCACTTTCAGATTTGTCAATATATAGGACTCCCATCAACGTAGAAGACAGAAGTGAACGTGAATTTGAATCAATTGAAAGCAATTCAGCATTTAAGTTTACTATTTTTGAAGATGGGCCATGAAACATTAATGAACATTTTGGCTAGAATTCCAAAAGTTAAACACAGCTATTCATGCTTAGGATTGAGGTGGAAGGGGTTTGAAGAAGACAATTTCCTTTTTTTTTTCATTAATTATTTAATCATGTGTGTGAGATTGATATTATAAACATAAAATTTTTCTATAATAAATTAAAAAAAATTACAAGATGCCTTCCATTAAACACAGATGTAGTGTATGATTACTTTATTTTTTATAAAGTAAATTTTACTTCATTAATAATAATTATTAAATGATTCAATACACACTTATTTTATGGTAATAAAAATAAAATAAAAATAAATAAATAAAAAATAATTTATTTTAAAATTTTTTATACATATTTAAATTCGAATAAGATATTTCATGATGATAATATATAGTCACTTTAAATTAATTATTTAAATATTTTTACTGTTAGTATAATTCTGACAAATGAAATTATTAATTAGATTTTAGTTATTTAGACTATATAAACACGACTTAGCTACTTCTTAGTTAGTGTGTCCGCAAATGGACCAATTAGCTAATTCATATAGTCTAGAGTTTGTACGTCATCTATAGGTTTGTAAACTCTAATTCAGAATAGTGGTATTTCTCATATATGTGAACAGTGAATTACAAATGTAATATATATACATACAAATGAGTAAAGGTAAATACAAAGTAATAGAGTTATAATCCGTTACAAATGAATCAGTTATGCTGATGTTTATCGGCTGATACTCCTGGGCAAGCTGATGGCGGGCGGAGAAGAAGCCGAAGCTTGTCCCTGTAGCGCAAGAATGGAACTTTGGACAGTGGTTTAGTCATCAGGTCGGCAATCTGATCAGCGGTGTTGATGAATTGAATTCGAAGTTATCCTGACTTGACTTGTTCTTGCTCAAAGTAGTAATATAGTTCAATGTGTTTTGTGCGAGCTTGGAGAACGGGATTAGCTAAGATGTAGATGGTGCTAACATTATCACACCACATAGTTGGAGGTCGAGTTTGCGGCACCTGTAATTCGGTTAGAAGAGAGCGCAACCACATTAATTTTGCTGTTGCATTTGCTATCGCCTTATATTCACTTTCGGTCGAAGAACGAGCGATTGTTGGCTGTCCAAGATACCAAATTAGTGCCGAGCTAAATAGCAAACCCACTTGTGGAATGTCTATCTTCTGGGTAACCTCCCCAGTCGCTATCGGTGAAGCACTGCAGATTGTTGGTTTTGGATGGCAAGATTGACAAAGAAATATGCAATGTGTGTTTTAACTACCGAAGCATATGTTTGATGGCTTGCCAGTGAGTATCAGTTGGGCAATGCATATATTGGCATAGTTTATTGACAGGAAAAGCA
This sequence comes from Mallotus repandus, assembly GCA_949671775.1. Classification (NCBI taxonomy): domain Eukaryota; kingdom Viridiplantae; phylum Streptophyta; class Magnoliopsida; order Malpighiales; family Euphorbiaceae; genus Mallotus; species Mallotus repandus. Next base: position 6,005 of record CATIWM010715012.1, read on the forward strand.
AGGTCAGGCGGAGTTATGGTAAGGTATTGGAGAGCCCCAATTGTTTGTTGATAAAGCTCGCCATTTTCAAGAGGAGTACCAAACTATTTTGAAAGAGTGGGAGATGTAGCCATAGGTGTAAAAGCGGGTTTTGCACCTGTCTTGGTCTTTTCCAAGAGCTCTATAATGTATTTTTATTGAGAGAGTAAGAGGCATTTAGAATTACGTAAAACTTAAATGCCCAAGAAGTAGTGCAGTTGTCCAAGATCTTTAATGGGGAATTCAGATTGTAATTGGTCAATGAAATCATCCACAATGGAAGTTGAAGATCCTGTAATGAAAATATCATTAACATAAACCAAAATAAAAATTTTGTTAGAGTTAATGATTCAAATAAACAAAGAATTGTCACCCTTTTAATTTTGAAAGCAAATGCCATATAGATTGGATGCAAGCCGATTGAACCATGGTCTTGGGGCCTGTTTTTGTCAATGAAGCCTGGTGGTTGGGTCGTGTAAACTTATTCGTTTAAAGTGCCATGCAAGAACGCATTGGACACATCAACCTGTCGAAGTGGCCAACCCGAAGTGACAGTAAGTGATAGCAAAGTTTGAATGGTTGTTGCTCGAATAACAAGACTGTATGTCTCAGCATAATCAACACCGGCTTATTGATTGAAGCCTTTAGCAACAAAACACGCTTTATAGCGCTTAAGAGATCCATCGGGGTTACGTTTGATTCGAAAAATCCACTTGTTCCCCACTATATTTTTGTTAGGAGGACATGGAACTAAGTACCACATTTTGTTGGTTATCAAAGCATTCATTTATGGATATTGGGCTGCTTGGTGATAGGTGACTGGTTCGGTTTGAAAGGAAGAGAGAGATAGAGGATGTTTGGTGGTAAGGTTAGCTAGACGGCTGTGTAGTGTTGAAGGTCGGAGCTGCATATGTTGGGTTCGGTCTGGTGCATTGGATGATGATGGAGGAGTTAGTTGTTGGGTGGTTAAGTCAACAATGAGATTAATACCAGGTATGGATGAGGTGGAAGATTGAGATGAGTCTGAATTTTGTTATAAGGATTAGAGAGAAAGAGATGAGTCTGAAACGTTTGGGGAAGGTTGAGGATAAGGTTATTGTGTTTGGTAAAGAGGAGATTGAGGAGAGATGGGAGGTGGTAGAGTTGGATTAGGATTAGGAAATGTACCTTGCTGTGGAGGGACCAAATTGGTGAGCATGGTGTTGGCAGACACAATTAAGAGCCATGGTGTAGATGGAGTTATGAAAGTTGGTGTGTTTGTGGCACAAGAACTAGAATGATAAGGAAAAGATTTTTCATTAAAATGGACAAACCGTGTAATGTAAATTCGACCAGTTGAAGGATCAAGACAATTGTAACCATAGTGATTTTGGTCTAAGCCTAAGTTAACATATTCTTAAGACTTGAAATTAAATTTTTGTTTATTATAGGGATGAAGTAAAGGGAAAATGTTGTAACCAAAAATTTTAAAATCACCATATTTTGGTGGCTTGCCATATAATTTAAAAAAAGGGTGATGTTTGCTTGGTAAGGACTCGGTAAACAATTTATTAAAGTGGCAGAATGATCAAATGCAAAAGACCAAATTTTCAGTGGAACATTTAAATTAGCAAGAAGAGTAAGTCTCGTGTCTACAATATGTCGAATTTTTCTCTCAGCAATACCATTTTGTTCATAACAGTGGGGACAGGCAATGTGATGGACAATGCCATTATTGTTAAGAAAGGTGTTAAGCTTCCGATATTTCCCACCCTAATCAATATGTAAAGCTGTTATTTTTGTTTGAAATTGGCATTCAATAAAGGCATTCAAATTGTAGAATATAGAACTTAAATCACTGTGTTGCTTAAGAAAAAATAACCAACTGAAACGAGTGTATTCCCCAACAAAAATGATAAAATAATTATATCCTGTTGATGAAGACATAGGGGCAGGTCCCCAAATATCAGAATAAACAATCTAAAATGGAGCCTGACTGTTATGATGAACACCAGCTAAAGAAAATTTTGATAATTTTCTTAAACGACAAGAGACACAATCTAAAATTGAAATGGTGGATAGCTTTTGACAAGGCAATTGAAATTCCTTTATTATTTTGGAAACAGTCTTGAGTTAGGGGTGACCAAGGTGTTCATGCCACGTTTGGATGGATAGAGCTTTTGTATGGTGAGTCAAAGGAGAGGTGGAATCAATTGTGTATAAGCTACCTTTACTCGGTCCTTTTAACAGCAGAGTCTTAGTTTCCTGATCTTTCACAGAAAAATGGTTAGGATAAAACTTGAAAAAACAAGAATTATCTTTGGCAAATTTATTGACAGAAAGTAAGGATTTAATGAGATGTGGCACATGTAAAATATAATGATTTATATGGTGTGTGAATAAAAGATGATCCAGTGTGAGAGATGGGCAGACCTTGGCCATTTGCTACCTGAACTTGGTCATTACCAGGATAATCATTGGAGGGATAAGGAGGATAAATCGAGTGTTAAGTGGTGGGTGGTAGCCGTATCAAGAAACCAAGTAGAAGGAGAGTCATAGATGGGGCGATACTAGGAGGTAGGATAGGAGACTTGATTGGCTTGGGTTGAGGTGAAGAAGTTTTAGGTGTTGCGTTGATAGCTATGTCAGCACATATCAGGTGTATGGTTGCGCAAACCACAAATTTGGCATTTTGGTTTACACTGAAAATTTTGAGAATTAGGATTGTTGGGATGTGGTCGAGATGACTGAAATAGGCGAGAGGATTGGAACTGGTTTGGGTGGAAGGGCTATGGGGAAGGAGATATGGTGATGGCGACATTAGCTTGAGGAAGAGCATGAACACTTTACAGTAGGATCTCGTGAGCAACTAAGTGATCGTGTATTTCATGAAATTGAACAGGTTCTGGATCGAGATTCAAAGCTATGATGATTGGATGGAATTCACTACTGATGTTACAGTAGATGATGGCATTAAACTCGGCTTGATTGAGTGATTGTCCGGTAGTCTGGAGTTATGTTTAAACTCGGCAAGTCCTTTTGCATGTTAAAGATATTGGGAAACCAGTATGTCATTATGTTTAAATTCTTGGAGATTGATATGTAACTGAAGCTAGAAATTTTGATTGACAGCAACAAAGGCTTGACTGAGAGCATTCTAAACTTGTAATGAAGAAGTAAGGCCAACCACATAAGAGTACACTTCTTCCGATAGAGAAGATAACAACCATGCCATTAACAACTGATCTTTTATGGACCAGGTTTGAAACTCTAGATTGATGGCATTAGAAGGATTAGTTATTTCTTTCGGTGGAGATGGCTTTGTTCCATCAATAAATCCCATAAGATCTTGATATTTTAAAAGAGGCAAAAATTGAGTTTTCCACGCAAGATAATTCTTGGAGGTGAGTTTAATGGAAAATGTGTGATGGGTGAATGATGAAGCAGAAGGAATTGCAGGTGTGATGGCATTTGAAGTTGTGTTTGAGGTTATAATGATGTCAGTATTGTTTGCCGTTGTGTTGCTCTGTTACCATGTAAACTCTAATTCAGAGTTGTGGTATTTCTCATATATCTGAACGGTGAATTATAAATGTAATATATATACATACAAGTGAGTAAAGGTAAATACAAAGTAATAGAGTTGTAGTCAGATACAAATAAATAAGTTATGCTAATGTTTATCGACTAATAATGTCCATAATTTATTATGATTTCATGTATATGGTGTTGAAGTGAGCTCTAAAAAGTCAAAAATTTGATTGTATATATTAGGAATTAAATCTTTATTTAGGAATTTATTTTATTCCTCCAAATTAGTGTGTAATTATGTTTTCCACGTACAGGAATATTTTATGTATATATAAAGGATGTAATCTCTCTTGTGGAATATATGAAAATAATTCCCTTGAATTTTTCTCTTCTTTTCCTCTGAATTTTATTCTTGATGGTATCAGTGCATACCTATTAAAATCAAATTTAATTTTTTGAATTCTTTGAAGTTGTAATCCTTTCGAAATCCACCATGTGCATTGAAAACATATCCATTGTATCACATGGAACACCAACTTTTTTTCAAACCCTTCAAGATAATTCTCCCTTTCCTATTGGAATTATACTTGATGATACAAACTATTCTCTATGGTCACAACTCATGGAGATGCGAATTGGAGCCAGAAATAAATTAGGTTTTCTCACTGGCGCGACTCCCAAACCACCCATGAGAGATAAAGCTTTGGAGACTTGGCTTATTGATAATAACCGAGTCAAAAGTTAGCTCATTGATTCCATGAGTCCAACATTGATGCAGAGATTCATTCATCTTCAAACAGCAAAGGAGATATGGGATGTTGTCTCCAAAACCTTGTATGATGGATCTGATGAAACTCAATTATTTGAGTTAAATCAAAAATCATTTACTACACGTCAGAATGGTCGACCATTACCTAGCTGGTTGGGATATTTTAGGAGATTGATGCCCGGATGAGTGCTCAAAGGGAGGATGTTAATGGAGTAGTATCACTCCATAAGCATATTACTCGGCGTCGAACACATATTTTTCTAGTCGGACTTGACTCAAAATTTAATAATTTTTGGAGTGAAATTCTACGTAAGTATCCACCTCTTGATCTCGAGTACAGTCATGCAAATGTGCATAGGGATCACAACCAGCGATAGACGATGGAGGAGCCGAAGGTTTTATCAGATAATACAGTGCTTATAGCGGCTCGGACTCGACCACAGGCCAAAGGAAAAGTATTAAGAAAGTTGAGTACATACACATGTACTTACTATGGTGAAGTTGGCCACTCTAAAGAGCGATGCTATGAAATTGTGGGCTATCCAGAATGGTGGGATTTCAATAGAAAGCCTTAGAAGAAGCTCAAAAAAGCTGCAATTGCCACCACTAGTGAGTGCTACTGATCATATGACAAACTCTACCCACCATCTAACCTCCATCCGACCATCAACCCAATAAAATATTCTGACTGCTAATGGAGGAATAGCACCCGTCACCCATAAAGGATCAGTATCTAACTCTAACTCTCTTAATTTTGATAATGTTCTTGTTGTTCCATCTCTTTATTGTAGTCTACTATCTGTTGGCCAAATCACTGAAACCTTAAACTGTACTATCAAATTTTGGCCTAACTATTGTTTATTTTAGGGCATTGTAATGCACTGGATTCTTAGCTCTAGTGTTAAACATGGAAAGTTGTACTATCTTGATTTGCATGGTGATCCGAGTTAGAAATCATGTCAAGTCAATAGTGTTATTAGAAGCAGCTCAGACAAAGAATAAGTAATTTTGTGGCATCGATGTCTTGGACATGTATCTTTTCATTATCTTATAAAAATAAAGCCTGAATTGTTTTTGAGTATCAAAGACTCCGAGTTCAAGTATGGTATTTGTGAATTGGCAAAGAGCCATAGGATTTCATATGTACCAAGTTATAATAAGAATTTAATTCCATTTATAATTATTCATTCTGATGTATGGGGACTTGCTCGAATTCCTACTTTGTCTGGTGCTCAATATTTTACAACATTTATTGATGAATGTACCCGAATGACTTGGGTATCCCTACTTTCAAACAAAGGATATGTGTGTTCTATGTTTTAGGATCTGTACAAAATGGTAACTATGCAGTACCAGTGTCAAATCTGAGTTTTGCAATCTGACAATGGTGGGGAGTATCTTAACTCAGCCCTTAAAATCTTTTTTTTTTACCATGAGCATGGCATTCATCACCAAACTTCCTACACCAGAATCCCCCAACAGAATGGTATAGCAAAACAAAAAAAAATCAACAACTATTAGAAGTAATCTGAGCATCTCTGTTTGACATGAATGTTCCTCAGGAATACTGAGGAAAGGTCGTTCAATCCGCTGCTTATCTTATCAACCGAACTCCATCAACAATTCTCGATTTCAAAATTCCTCTTCAAAAACTGTAGGAGCTAGTCCTAGCTCTACCTCTCAATAATCTCGAGCCCCGAGTATTTAGATGCTTGACATTTGTTCATCAAGTACTCGATAAATTATATCCATGAGCTGTCCAGTGTATCTTTGTTGGATATGCCAAGCTACAAAAGGGGTATCAATGTTATGATCAGTGTACTAAAAAGATGTATGTAACTCGAGATGTTCAGTTTTATGAAAATGCACCCTACTTCTCTCCATCCGAGTGCTCTCTTCAGGGGGAGAAAGTCTAGGATATATTTGAAGATAGACTCTGAGTGTCTTACCTGTTCCGAGCATCTTAAATGATCAGACAGTATGCCCGAGTATCACTCTTAGATAGATAACTGAAGATAGTTAAAGTGTCGAGCTCAGACTTGAAACTAATCAAGATAGTACATCTTCCCAGTCCACACTAGAAGTTGAAGAAACTTTGGATGTGCATAACGAGGTAAACTCATCTCCTTTAGTAACTTCAAATACCGAGCCTTGTTATCCTTTTAGAATAAATTGAGGGATTCCAAAAAAATCATATGATCTGGACCTCAATACCAAAGCTAAATATCCCATCAATAATTTCATATCAACAAACCCTTTATTAAAATCACATGCATATACTGTAAATCAATTATCTACTGTATCTATTCTGAGTAATGTGCAAGAGACTCTAGTTGATCTAGATTAGAAGAAAGTTATGAATGATGAAATGGAAGCATTGTAGAAGAACTCCACATGGAACTTGTTCCACTTCTTGAAGGAAAGAAAATGGTCAAATACAGGTGGATGTTCATAGTCAAACTGAATCTGGATGGAAGTATTAATCGATATAAAGCTCGGTTGGTTGCAAAAGGATATACTCAGAAGTATGGAATTGAATATGAAGATACATTTTCCCCAGTAGCAAAAATGAACACTATCTGAGTCCTTATTTCATTAGTTGCCAACCTAGACTGGCCACAATGACAATTTGATATGAAAAATGCTTTTTTGAATGGAACCATAGATGAAGAAGTGTACATCAATCCACCACCTAGAATGAGGTGCACTAATCGAGTATGCAAATTAAAAAGAGCATTGTACGAACTCAAGCAATCACCTCGAGCATGGTTTGGATGACTCTCAACATTTATGAGGAAGCTCGGTTATAAACAAATTGATATTGACCATAGTATATTCATCAAACAAAAGACGGGTAAAGTCATTGCTCTTATTGTGTATGTTGATGACATGGTAGTCATTGGAAATGATCCGAGTGAGATAGCAACCTTGTAAAGACAGTTAGCAACTGAGTTTGAACTCAAGCATCTGGGCAACTTGAAGTATTTTTTAGGGATTGAAGTTGCAAGATCAGCTTAAGGTATTTCTCTTTGCCAATGGAATTATGTGATGGATTTGCTTACAGAAACAGGCATGCTTGATTGCAAACTAGCTGAGACTCCGATGGAAGTCAACCATGGATTATCAATCCGAGAAGGTCAAGTTCCAACTGATAAAGCTCAGTATCAAAGGCTAGTAGGAAGATTAATTTACTTATCTCACACTGGGCCAGACATTGCTTATGCAGTAAGTGTTGTAAGTCAATTCATGCATTCTTCGAGTAAAGAACATATGGATACAGTATACCGAGTGCTAAGATACCTAAAGTCTTCTCTGGGCAAAGGCTTATTTTTTGGGAGAAATAAGGATTATGAAATTGTTAGTTATATAGATGCTGACTGGACCAGAGATCAATCTGATCGAAAATCAATATCTAGGTACTTCATGTTTGTTAGAAAGACTTTGGTCACTTGGAGAAGTAAGAAACAGATTGTCGTAGCAAGGTCGAGTGCTGAAGCTGAGTTTAGAGGTATGGCACATGGTGCATGTGAATTGCTGTGGATAAAACGAATTGTTAAGGATCCGAGGCTAGAATATTCAAAGCCTATCTTATTACATTGTGACAATAAAGCAGCCATAGCAATTGCAAACAGCCTGGTTCAACATGATCGGACTAAACATGTGGAGGTTGATAGACACTTCATCAAAGATCATCTGAATCAAGGAACAATTGATCTTCCATTTGTTTCTTCTCAGACTCAACTAGCTGACATCCTCACAAAGGCTGTATTCGGAAAAATCTTCTACAGCTCACTTGGCAAGTTGAAAATGATTGACATATATTCACCAACTTGAGGGGGGAGTATTGAAGTGAGCTCTAAAAAGTCAAAAATTTGATTGTATATATTAGAAATTAAATCTTTATTTAAGAAGTTATTTTATTCCTCCTAATTAGTGCTCCTAATTTATGTGTAATTAAATTTTTCATGTATAAAAATATTTTATATAGAGGATATAATTTCTCTTATGAAATATATGAAAATAATTCTCTTGAATTTTTTTCTTCTTTTCCTCTGAATTTTATTCTTCATATGGACGATTAAAGTCCATTTTTGTTTTTGAGACTTTAATGAACAATCTCTTTTTATTTACTTAACATTCAAAAAAGAAGTTGCAAAACCTCAAGTGGTCGGTCACTTTAACTAATCATCACATCAAATATAGAATGCTCCATTTGTATTAGAATCCATTTGCAGCTTTTCATCTACAAGACTACAACAATATTATTTTTCTCGAATTCTTTTAATTCCATTAAATAAGGGAGTTACTATAAATTATAATTTACTGGATGACATGCTTCATTAATTAATTCTTTCTAACCACAAATTACATTCAATTTTTTAAGAAATTAGTGGTGAATTTTTTTAGTTTAATCAACAATTTAATGTGTAAAACAAATTTACTAGACATGATGCCCAATGGCTGATATATTAATTGAGAAATTTTTATCATTTATTAATTTTTATACATTAATTAAAAAATATTTTAAAATAGAAATTTATTTTTAAAATAATGTATGATAGCTTTTCTTTAGTTAGAATATATTTTTTTAACTATTTCTAAACATGACAAATATTATAAAAATATTAAACATGACAAATATTAAAAACATAACCTTTTTTTAGAAAAATAGAAATTTATTTTAAACTATTTCTAAACACGAAAATATTAAAAATGTGCTTTTTTAAAAAATATTTTCTATGAAGCAACTTGAACCTAAAATTTTTGTGAAAATTAACCTCTTTGAAACCATTTTAAAAAAGTCTAATGATAAAAAGTTTTCTTTTTACAATTTCTGTCAAATTTTAACTAAATTTAACTAATTTACACTTATCTAGTAAAAAATGAATGCAAATGATCTTATAATAATAATAATAATTAAATAGCATTTGATATGTATTTTAACTTTTAACTTTCATTTTTATAATATATAAAAATTTCAAATATATATATATATATATATATATATTTGTAATAACATATAAAATTAAATTAATTTTAAGAACATAAATTTACTTATTTGCAATTATTTCCAACATAAAAAATATTATTTTCTAATAATTAATTTAATGTAAGTATGTATATATTATAATTTGAAATTAAAATATTATTAAAATGTGTTTCCAGAATGTGAAAAATAGAAAAATGATCTTTTACAGCAGGGTGGGCTATGTCGCATCAATGAAGAAAATCACGTCCATTTTTTGTGTTTTCAATCTAGTACTTAGACTAAAATCTCCCAATATTGGCGCATTTTCATAATTTGTTAAGTAAACATGCGTTGTCTTATCCTTTGACTAGTGTGTTTCTCTTGTTCTTTGACCAGTGTATTTAGTCTTGAGTTCTCTTGTTGCTCTGTCGTTTATTCTTTCTTTTGATTGTGTCTACGGCGAGTAGTTGTAAGTCTTTAGAAGAGGCATGTGCTTCAATTTCGTTGGAGGAGGAGGAAGAAGAAGGGTTAGTGTTGGAGGAACCGAATGCAGATGAAGCCCTGATACTGATAAGATAACAACCACTTGTTATTTCTGTTTTGTATTATTGTTATGCAATTCTCATCTTTAGTTAACTCATGTTTATCATTATACATCTTGTACTCATTATATGTTCACTACTGTACACTTTTGTATTCATTGAGAAATATACAAAATTATTCTTTCCCTCCAAACTTTACATGTCATCAGAGTCTGATATTAATAGAGAGACAAATTATTCCTGCCTCAGCTTCCCTTCTTTCTTCCACTACAACAAATCATTCACTTTCTATTAAATTAACATCAAGAAAATTCCTCACATGGAAAACTCAATTTCAGTCTCTTCTTAACTATCACAAACCAACTAACTTCATTGATGGCTCACTCCCTGCACCACCTTCAATGGTGCCTTCAACAAATAATTCAAGTCAAAATGTTCCAAATCCTGAATTTTCAAACTGGTTTCAAAAAGATCAACTATTGGTCTCATGGATATTTTCTTCTTTATTTGAGGAAGTCTTTCCTTATGTAATTGGTATGACTACTTCATTTTTTGCCTGGCAACCAGTTGAAAGTGCATTTGGATCGGTATCTTAAAACCGACAATTACAGCTCCATATAGAACTAAAAGAGCTCAAGAAAAATGACCTCATAGTGTCTTATTATCTTCACAAAGCAAAGTCCCTGTTTGATGAATTGACTGTAGCTGGAAGACCTCTTTCAAACGCTGAATTTAATGCTATAATCTACAAGAATCTCGAATCAAACTATCACAGCATCATAACAGTATTAAATCAACGACCAACCCTGATTTCATTCCAAGAGCTCCACGGATAGTTGCTGGCTCACAAAATATTCATCCAAAAATTACATGAACCTCCTCTAGCTCATATTGCCTCTTGACAAGTCACACCAGTTGCTCCCACTTCTTTTGCACCGTCATCCTTTCTAGTGCAATAGTACTCTCCCAACGTTGGTTCATATTAGACTTGGCATTCCAATGGCCGTCGCCGGAACAAAGGGCCATGCCAAATTTGTGGCATCTAAAATCATACAACTAATCGCTGCAGACGTTGCTATACACCCAAGTCTCAAAATTCTATGCCACAAGCACACATGGCTACCATCAATTCTATTGTTCCCAATAAAACTTTTGAAGCTCTGCCGGCTTGCTATATCACTGTCTCTAAAAATCCATGGCATCCCGACACCGGTGCCACCCACCACATGACTTCTCATTCTCAAGCATTGACGCAGTTTGCTCCTTATGCTAGTATTGATCATACTGTTGTTGGTAATGGCCAATCCTTGCCCATTGCAAATTCTAGAACACCGTTCTCTCATTCTCTATATTCGGATAGACCTTTCTTACTTAAGAATGTACTTCATGTTCCAAAAATTACTAAATCACTGCTTTCTGTTCATTAATTTACATTTGATAGCCGTTGCTTTTTCGAATTTTGGCCCAATCATTTTTTCATCAAGGATCAGGTCACCAAGGACATCTTGTTTCAAGGCCGAAGTGAACATGGGCTGTATGTGATGCCTTCCTCTCTACCTAAGCAGGCGTTCACAGCTAAGAATGTTACCTTTGAGGACTGGCATGCTCGCCTAAGACATCCCCGTCACCGCATTATTTCCCATATTATAAAGCACAATAATTTACCAATGTTTGAATCTTTGGCTTCTTCTCTAGATAGTTGTTCATCATGTCTTTTAGGCAAGTTAGTCAAATTACCCTTTGCTTCTATCAAGCACACGTCCAATGCTCCCTTTCAAATTATTCACTCGGATGTATAGGAACCAGCCCTAGTCACATCTCGTAATGGTTATAGGTATTTTGTGATGTTTTGTGATGATTACACTAGGTTTACTTAGATTTATTTTCTTAAGACTAAAAGTGAAGTATTCTCTGTGTTTCTTGAAGTTGAAGCTTTTGTTCAAAAACAATTCCAATCTTCCATTAAAGCATTTCACTCTGATTGGGGTAGGAATTATTAAAAATTACATAAATATTTTCAAACATAAGACATTATCCATCGTATTGCGTATCCCTATACTCACAAACAAAATGAATTGTCTGAAAGAAAAATTTCACATTGTTGATATGGGTCTCACTTTATTTGCTTATTCCCATGTCCCTTTTCATTTTTGGTCCCATGCCTTTCGCAGTGTTGTCCATTCCATTAATGTTATGCCTATACCCACTCTTCAAAACACTATACCTTTTCATAAGTTATATAATACAACACCTAAATACATGGGCATAAAAATATTTGGATGTGGTGCCTTTCCCTATCTTCGACCATACAATATATTTAAATTTTCTTTTAGAAGCAAATTATGTGTTTACTTGGGGCACTCTCCTTATCACGCTGGTTTTGACTGTTTTGATATTGAAAATGATCAAATTTTTATTGCAAGGCATGTTATTTTTCATCAAAATAAATTTTCATTCAAAAATGCCTCTGTCCAATAGAATTCCGCTGCACCTAGTCCACTCGTCACAAACTGGCTTAGTATATAGTCCCCATCCACTTTGGACTCCTTGTCAGGTATGTCTCTTTACCCTTCTTCCTTATCCTTATCCCATCTATTAACAACAACCAAATCTTTACCCCATCTCCACTATCTTCAATAACCTTACCTCACCAGACCACTTATCCTGCTTCCTCATCCAACCCGACCCTAACCAACTCACCTATTCTTCACCCCACAACATCTCCTCTCTCCAACAAGCCAGCTTGCTTAAACCTCATTATTGATTTCACTAATTATGATCAATAATTACCCTCTTCAATGGCATCATCTTCAACCTCCATACCACAAAATCGAACCAGCCCAATGCAGCTGCACCCCCACACTCTTTCAAAATACAAAGCGTTCCTTGCCCACTCTACCCAATCCAAATTAATTTTGTTGTAACATGAACCTCGATTCTTTAAGGAATCTATTCATTATAGTGAATGGAAAACAACCATGGACCAAAAAATGCATGCTCTACGAGCCATCAACACCTGGACACTAGTACCTATACCACCCAATGTCAACCTTATTGAGAACAAGTGGATTTATCGCATAAAGAGAAACTTTGATGGCATAGTATCTCGCTATAAAGCCTGGCTTGTAGCAAAGGGTTTTACTCAACTCTCTGGTGTTGATTATAAAGAGACCTTTAGCCTTATTGTTAAAGCTACTATTTTCAAAGTTATCTTAGCACTTGCTACAATGCATCAATGGTCTATGCATCAATTAGATGTCTCTAATGCATTTTTTTATATGGTTATCTTGCTGAAGCTTTATACATGACACAACCACAAAGATATGCTCATCCCCACTATATGGATTATGTTTGTAAATTCAATGGGTCTTTATATGGTCTCAAACAAGCATCCCATGCTTGGTTTGCTCGGCTTCAAACATTTCTTCACTCACTTCAATTTATTTCATCTAAAGCTAACATATCTCTATTTATTATTTGCTAGGCTTCTCATGTTGTCTGCCTTTTGGTGTATATAGATGATATTATTGTTACAGGTTACTGTCCACAGTTCATCACTCACACGATTCAACAACTGCAATAAGAATTTTTGGTTCATAATCTGGGTCACTTAAACTATTTTTTTGGCATTGAACTATGCCCTACAGGCACTTCCTTCATTCAACTAAATACCTCGCCGACCTCCTTGCCCAACATGGCATGCAAAATTTCAAACCATGTCCAACTCCAATAGTTGCCTCTACTTCTCTCACAAAATTTTTTAGGACTCCTTTATCTCATAGTGATGACTATAAACAGATTATTGGAGCTCTTCAATAGACCACCATCACGCGTCCTGACATTGCATTTAGTGTCAACAAGCTCTACCAATTCATGCATCCTCCCATAGATACTCATTGGCAGGCATTAAAATGCTTGCTTCGTTATATTAAAAGAATCTTAGATGTTGGCCTCTTTTATCCAGTTTTTTCTAATCTCAACTTATAGTGCTATGCTGATAGTGACTAGGGAAGGGATAAAGATGATCATCGTTCAACTAATGAGTTCACCATCTTTCTTGGATCTTTTTGGTATTATGGTTATCCAAGAGACAGCCTATAATTGCATGTTCTTCTATTGAAAGTGAATATAAGGCTATTGTAAATGCCACTGCTGAATTACTATGGCTCAAAGGTCTTTTTGCTGAACTTGAATATCCAATTAATACTGCCTCCCTTTGCTTGGCAATATAAGAGCTATATAATTGACTTCTAATATGGTCTTTCATGCCCACACCAAACATATTGAATTGGATTACCACTTTATGTATGAACAAGTAGCATTTGGTTTTCTCGAGATTTAATTTCTCTCTTCATATGATCAACTTGTTGATTTGTTCACCAAACTTTTTTCAACTCCTTGTTTCTATTTCTTATGCAAACAACTTCACCTTCAAGATGGCCAAGGGTTTACTAGGGGTGATAAGATAATAATCATTTGTTATTTATGTTTTGTATTATTATTAGATAATTCTCATATTTAGTTAACTCATGTTTATCATTATACATCATGTACTCATTATATATTCACTGTTGTACACTTTTGTATTCATTAAGAAATATATAAAATTATTCTTTCCCTCCAAACTTTACAGCCCCTCTTGATGTACATTTCTATTTAGTTGTAAGGTTCTTCGTTGAGAAAGGAATTAATTTTAATGCAATGAAGAACACTTTGGCGTCGCTATGGCGGTCAGTTCAGGGAGTTTGCATCAAAGAATTGCATCCTTCTTTATTTTTGTTTCAATTCTTTCATGAACTGGATATTAGTGGAGTTCTTAATGGGGGACTAATGTGAGAAATCTGCAAGCGTACTGAATCTTTTCAAGTAGTAAAATAAGATATCGTCCCACAGAGATTGCAAACTGAATATTAAAATACTCAAAGTGTTTTTTTGTTTAAACACTTTAAAAATCAAGTAGAAATAAACAAAACAAATTTAATTAAAATTTAATAATCAAATAAAAGCTAGGTTCTTATTTTCAATTCAACTTTTTCTTAAAATAGATTAAACATCTAAGTCTTAGACTAATCTTAATTCAATTTGAAAGCATCTTTAAAATTACAGATTTTCCTCTCAAATAAACTTATAATTAATTGAGTAGTATTAACACCTAGTAGACTAGCTCTCACTAACTAAATGTTTCTTAAACCCAATTTTAAGTACAACTTTTAATCAATATTAGCTATTTAAGTGTTTCTCAACTAAGTAAGTAACTAATAGGTTAATGTTTGAATCCAATAGAACCTATCTCTCAATCAAGTCCTAAGTGTAAATTCAATCTAAGTGTGGCCAATCCAAAGATGACATTAAGTTCAACAACAACCAAAGAATTAAGATTAAAGACTTAAATTAAAATCAAAATATGCACATAGTTGAACTGAAATAAAAACCCTAAAAATCTACTTAGCTACTGATGTTGAAAGAAAGAGAATAAGATAAAGTAAAGAAGAAATAACAAATTATTATTAAAAGAAAATAACAAAAGAGTTTAACAAAGAAAACCCCCTTTGCTTTAAAGAAATGCAATGGAAGGTCTTGTTCCTTCAAAACTTCAAAACTTAATTCTCTAAATCAACATGAACAAGAAATTGAATCAAAACCAACTATGATTCTAAAAAATAAAAATAAAAACTAAGATCAAGATTGTTTTTGCTTTTATAAAGGCCCCCTATTTATAGCCTTAAGCCTCTAACAACTTTGAGGTTTGTTACAATTCAAATATCATAAAATCCCATCAAATCATCAGCTTAAAATTTGAATTTAAAAAGTTATTGTAATAGCTCACACAGTTGTGTGCACCCATGCACGTGGTTGTGCAGGAACAGGCTTCTTCAGGTTGTGTGGCTGCGCAGTAGGGTGCACGTGGTTGTGCCAACTTTCCATCAATCAAACATGGTTGTGCGCACCCAACTTTTCTTTAAATAGTAATCTAAAAAATAAAATTTGAATTTTTTATTTACAATCTAAATAGATAAGAAAAATTAAAGATAAAAATTAAATACAAATTCCTAATTAATTAAAAATTAAAAATTTTCCAAAATTAAAGTCAAAAACTTAAAATTTAAAATTTAACATAAAAAATTCAAAAAAGAAATTAAATTTCTTTCCCCCCCCCCCCCCCCCCCCCCCCAACTTAATTTTTGCAATGTCCTAATTGCCAAACCAAATTATGTCCTAATTGCCGAACCAAATTAGAGTAAAACTTCTCTCTTTTCTGTAACCACCAGGTCGCACAATTGTGCACTGAGGCTGCACAACCATGCCTACATCTCAGCTAGCCTCCTACTAGGTCGCATGACTATGCACTCAGTATGCATAGCCATGTCTGCTTCTCTTCATGGCTTCTGTTTGTGCACAATTGTCCTCACACAGGCGCACGGCTGTGCCTGAGAGCTTAGCCCTAGAAGATGTTCAAATCAACTAAATTTTCCTTCTTAAAAGTTATAGATATTTGTCTAATATTTCTATATCACTATGAATCACCTTAATTGGACCTTTTTAGCTCAAGATATTGCTGAAATACTAAGAGTTGCGCAACTTGAAGTTAAAGTTTCACATGCTGACTTCGACTCATGCTTTGAAAACCCAAATGAACTTGGATTTTAACAAATAAGATCAATTCAAAAAGTTCTAGATGTCTACTTCAATTTTCTAGAAGACCTATTTCTCATTATGAAACTTTAAGGCTATTAAAATCTTTACCGAATCTCAGAGGTCGAATCAGCCCTTCTTCTTTATTTCCTGAAAAACAATCGCCAAGGGGAAAATCATGAGTTTTTAAACTAATTGAAGAAATGAAATTAAATGAGAAATCAAATTAAACAA
This sequence comes from Mallotus repandus, assembly GCA_949671775.1. Lineage (NCBI taxonomy): Eukaryota > Viridiplantae > Streptophyta > Magnoliopsida > Malpighiales > Euphorbiaceae > Mallotus > Mallotus repandus. The sequence continues at coordinate 22,680 of CATIWM010715012.1, forward strand.
AATAAAATGCTTGGTTGAGCCCCTAAGAAGTGCATGTTTAAGGTCATTAAGCTAGACCATCACCATGTCTTCAAAGTCATTAAAGAACATGCTCCCCATATGTACCAGTATCCTTCACTTTTGGCCTCCATGTTTTGTGCTTTCTCCTCTTTTCAACATTGGAATCAACACCCTTACAACATGAAATAAGTGAATTTAAAGGTGGCTTTAATTTGATATATTGAGTTGGTTGGATTGAATTCCTCCCTCCATCATCTTTAGCTTTGAAATTGAACTCCTTTGCTTTGGCATATTTCACTCTTGCCTTGATGTGCCCTTTATCCTTAAGCTCATTATTATCCATGACTTCAATCTTCATGCATATGTCTTCAACTTGAGGTTCTTGATAAGCATCAAAGGTTTGACTTTCCTCTCCAATTTGCAAAGTGATGGTCCCATTATACACATCAATGATAGCTTTGGCAATAAAGAGGAATGGCATCCCTAGTATGAATGGGTGATCTGCATCTTCTTCTAAGTCTAGGATAATAAAATCCATTAGGAACACAAAATTACCCACTTCCACATCTACATCCTTCGCAATGCCTATGGGTTTAATAATGGACTTGTCCACTAATTGTAAACTCATGTTTGTAGGACACGCTTCCTCAAATCCTAACTTCTTGAAGGTAGATAAGGATATCAAATTAATTGTTACTTCTGAATCACAAAGTGCTTTATGAATAAACATGTCCCCAATAGAACAAGGGATGCATAGACTCTTATGTTTAAGCTTTTATAAGAGGATCACACTACATTCCTCATTCAACGATATTATCTCCAATTTTTTAACCTCCTTTTATTTGAGATTAAATCATTAAAAAATTAGAAATACTTAGGCATATGAGAAATCATCTCTTTGAATGGAACATTCTTGTGTACCTTTCTAAACATGTCAAAGAACTTGTTCCTCTCTTTTTCTATCTCATCACTCCTTATCCTTTGGGGAAAAGGTAACGATGGTACATATGGCTTAACAATCTCCTTCTTCTCTTTGGACTTGGTCTCTTTATCCCTTGATGTCCCCTTATTCGGCCTATCCTCTTTCTCCTCTTCCTCATGGACTTCAGATTTCCTAGGCTCCTCTAAATTTTTTGCACTCCTCAAAGTTATAGCCCTTATATGCTCTGTAAGGTTGGTCTCCGTGTTGCGAGGTAGTGCACATTAATTTCTCATTGATAGAGAGTTTGCTAACTGCCCCACTTGTATCTCTAAGTTATGAATAGAGGAAGAGTGATTTTTTAACATTTGTTCAAATCTACCCTCAATCCTCTTTTGAGCTCCATCTTGTCGATTCATGTTTGCTGAAATTACATCCATGAACTTTTTCATCTTGCTTTCCCAAGTATACCCTGAAGATGAACCATTATCCTACTGAAAATAAGATTAATGATGCTGAGCATTTTGACCTCCAAAACCTAGTGGTGCTTATAGTCTCCACTGGTTGTTTCTTTGATTACTCCAAGCAAAAATTTGGATGGTTTCTCCAACTAGGATTCTAGGTGTTACTAAGCACTTGGTTCTACTGCCCCTTGAAGTTGTTCACATAGTTGACATTTTCCATGGGTAATTATTGTATTATTTGGCATTCTATTATAGGATGACCTCCCTAACATAATTCATAAGAGGAGGATAAGGAAGAGGAAGAGACAACATTGATACTCTTCTTGTCAACCCTCTTAGATAAAGCATCCATTTTTGCATTTGACATGGTTAAACTATCAACTTCAAGTGATCCTCATTTCTTGGAAGTAGGTCTGTCATTAGACCAGAGACTTTGTGTGTTGGCTATTTCCTCAAAAAGGTCTAAATTTTCTTCAAGCATCTTTGACATGATGGTTCCTCCAACTACTGCATCTATGTTACCCTCACTAATGGGTTGACACCTTTGTAAAATGATTGAACCAAATCCCATGCAGGTATCAATTAAGGTGGAAAATGCCTTTGAAGATCCTTAAACCTATCCCAGCACTCATAGAAGCTTTCATCCTCTCTTTGATAGAAAGAATTAATCTCGTTTCTAATCTTCAAGACTTTAGCTAATGGAAAGTACTTGTTGAAGATGGCAGTGTAGAGTTCTTACAAAGTAGTGATGGAGTTAGGTGGTAAGCTTATAAACTACCTATTGGCTCTATGCATAAGGGAAAATGGAAAAAGAATAAGTTGAATTACTTCAGGCTGCACTCCATTCATCTTAAAGGTAGAATAATACTCCAAGAATTAAGTCATATGACCAATAGGATCCTCGTGTGGCAATCCACTAAATTGTGAATTCTGGATCATTTGGTTCATGGCGGATTCTATCTCGAAGTTGTTTGCTGCAACCACCAGCCTCACAATCAAATTTTGATCACTTTGGACATTAGGACTTACATAGTCCCTCATAGTCCTTCACCCACTCTGCCCATTTTGAACTGGAGGCCGATTTCTTTCTTCTTCTCCTCCATTTATCCTATTTCTTTGTTGTCTCCTTCTTCTTTGAACTGCCCTTTCAAGCTCTAAATCAAGCGGTATTAGTGGAACTCCTTGCTTGCTTACACTACGTGTGGTGTGCATACACTCGCACAAGTCCCTGCAATTACCACAAATGAAAACAAAATTAAAAACAACATTTAAATCAAAAATCATAAAGTTCTTAACAATATCAATTTTAGCAATCCCCAGTAATGGCGCCAAAAACTTGACGTGGGAAATCCACAAGCGTACGAAATCATTTCAAGTTGTAAAATAAGATATCATCCCACAGAGATTGCAAACTGAATATTGAAATACTCAAAGTGTTTGTTTGTTTAAATAGTAAATTTTAGTTTGAAAATCAAGTAGAAATAAACAAAACAAATTTAATTAAAATTTCATAATCAAATAAAAGCTAGGGTTCTTATTTTCAATTCAACTTTTTCTTAAAAATAGATTAAACATCTAAGTCTTAGACTAATCTTAATTCAATCTAAAAGCATCTTTAAAATTACAGATTTTTCTCTCAGATAAACCTGTAATTAATTAAGTAGAATTGACACCTAGTTTACTAGCTCTCACTAACTAAATGTTTCTTAAACCTAATTTTAAGTACAGCTTTTAATTGATATTAGCTGCTTAAGTGTCTCTCAACTAAGTAAGTAACTAATAGGTTATTGTTTGAATCCAATAGAACCATCTCTCAATCAAGTCCTAAGTGTAAACTCAATCTAAGGGTGGCCAATCCAAAGATGACATTAAGTTCAACAACAACCAAATAATTAAGATTAAAGACTTAAATTAAAATTAAAATATGCACATAATTGAATTGAAATAAGAACCCTAAAAATCTACTTAGCTACTCATGTTTAAAGAAAGAGAACAAGATGAAGTAAAAAGGAAATAACCAATCATTATTAAAAGAAAAAAATAAAAGAGTTTAACGAAGAAAACCCCCTTTGCTTCAAACAACTGCAATGGAAGGTCTTGTTCCTTCAAAACTTCAAAACTTAATTCTTTAAATCAACATGAATAAGAACTTGAATCAAAACTAACTTTGATTCTAAAAAGAAAATAAAAACTAAGATCAAGATTATTTTTGCTCTTATGAAGGCCCCCTATTTATAGCCTCAAGCCTCCAACAACTTTGAGGTTTGTTATAATTAAAATCTCATAAAATCCCATCAAATCATCAGCTTAAAATTTGAAATTAAAAAGTTATTGTTACAGCTTGCACAGCTGTGCACACCCACTCACATGGCTGCGTAGGAACATGCTTCTTCAGGTTACGTGGCTGCGCAGCAAGTTATACGTGGCTGTGTCAGCTTTCCATCAATCAGGCATGGCTATGTGCACCCATGCATGTGGCTGCACAAGAACAGGCTGTATTTAAAACTTCACTTTTCTTTAAGAGTTTGACTTGTTATAACCTCTATATCTTCATCTTGACTTGTTAAACTCCTCAAATCACTCCAAAGATCTCTAAGGCATCCTTATCTAAAAAATCAAACAAAGATTAATTAAATAAACTTAAAAATCAATAAAAATTAATAAAATCCTAACAACTAAACAAAATTAACAAAATAAATGAAAGATCTTTAAATGAACTAAATTAATTAAATATGCATCTAATTACATTCTAATTCCATAGAAAATAGTGTTCAAAACACAAGGTTTTCCACACTCGTTAGGGACCTTGGTTGTTTGAGCATCATATACTGCTGGTTAAACACTTGAGAGAGAATGATCAACCAATGTAAGTGGAATGCATATTTGTGGGTGCAGGTGAACAATCTTTTGATAGGATATATGTCTGAAAGAGTTGCAAAATAAATCGGCAATTATGTGCGCACATATCTTATGTCAGATCCTAATAATTTTAATGCAGTTTGGAGGAACTACATGGAGTTAGGTGTTCTTTTGATGTTCATGGTCCTATAAAGTGCAAAATGAAAGTGAAGAAGGCAAGAGAGGACTAGTTTTGAGTAGATTTTAAGTATAAAGAAGTCAAATACTTGTGCTTTATTTGTGGTAAACTCGATCACACAAGAATTTTTGTGAGAAGTTATTTGCTTCACCAACATGATCTATGGAGAAAGTGTATAAGGACTGGTTAAAAGCTCCAAATCAGAGGTTCAACCAGAATATAGGTGAGAAGTGGTTGCGGACAGCGGCTGCGATAACGGAACAAAAAGGCAGAGGGGGTGATTCCATGCACTTAGACGATGCCTTGATAAGTGGGGCTGATTACGTGAATGTAGAAAGAAATAGGGGTGTTATAGCATTTAAGGAAGTTTCTCCAGTTAAGATTCGAAAGCTAAAGAGTGGAGGTGATATGGGCGTTAGTATAGGAAATTTAGTTAGTTTTGTGAGAGAGATAGAAGGTTTTCAAAATTTTGAAGAAAGAATTGTGGTCTTTCACCCTAAAAGGCAGAAAAAAAATTTAGAACGCCAGAAGGATAGTATGAAGGTTTTCGAGAATGTTGACAATGATGAAGTGGGCTCAAAAAATAGGCTTAAGGTGGGACCTGGTACCCAAGCTCACCTATCATTATGAATCTCTTAAGCTAGAATTTTTGTGGGCTAGAAACCCACAAACTATTAATTTCTTTAAAGATATTATCTATATTAAAAAGCTCGGTATTATTTTTTTGATAGAAACTTTAACTAATAAAAAGAAGGTGGAGTCTATTATGCATCTTATTAGTTTTAAGGGATTTTTTTTATTGTGGAATGTGTGGGCGAAAGTGGTGGGTTAGGCCTTTTGTGGAAGGAAGGGATAGGGTTAAGATTTTGGGGTTAGATAGAAATTTTATTGAAGCTGAAATTTTCTCTCTATTATTTGGTGCTTGGCGGTTCACAAGTTATTATGGTTTTCTTAAAAAAAGTAAAAGACGAAACTCATGAAATTTACTTCGTCAGTTGGCTATAGCTTCTTCCCTCCCCTAGTGTGTTATGGGGGATTTTAATGACATATTGTTTGCCAATAAGAAGAGAGGGGGTGTGAGGTAGCTGAATTGGTTGCTGCGGGGTTTTAATGAAGCTGTCGAAGATTGTGGTCTTATTAATCTTGGCCTGTGTGGTTATCAATTTACCTATGAGCACTCTCATGTATTACAAGATGGGTTGAGGAAAATATTGATCGAACTTTTGCTAATGTACTTTGGTGTGATAAATTTGATAAAGTTAAGGTTAGTACTTTGAAAGCTACGACTTTTGATCATCTTCATTCTTTCTTGATTTGAATCTTTCTGAGTGAAGGGTTTGGGTTCAAAGATTCAGGTTTGAACATTGTTGGTTGTATGAAAGTATATGTCACTTTATTGTGTAGGAAAAATTGGGAGCTAATAGGGGTAGTACCATTCAGTCAAAAATCTCAACGTGTGCTCAAGCTTTGATGAGTTGGGGTAATTCATCTATTAAAGATCTTCATAGTAATATAGATTCGACAAAAGCTAAGATTAAAGTGTTAAAATTCTAGAAGGATGTGGCTAGTGTAGAGGCTTTTAATCATATCAATAATGATTATTGGTGTGCTTTAGCTTCTCTTGAATCGTTTTGGAAGCAAAGGGCAAAAGCCCATTTGCTTAAAGAATGTGATTCTAATTCTTAATTTTCCATAATTTTTTGTATTGAAAAGCTATGAGATGAGAATGGGGTTTGGCATGATTGGATGGTGATTTAGGATGGTTTATGGTTAATTATTTTAAGAATGGGTCCAAATCAGATGAGTTATTAAAATGCATTAATCCTGTTATTTTCGAGCAGAAAATAATTAATCCTGCTATTTTCGAGCAGAAAATAAAGCTCTTACTTTACATGTTTTGGTAGAGGAGGTGAAGAGTGTCGTGTTTAGTATGCATCCTGATAAGTCACGGGGTTTGGCATGATTGGAGTGGTGATTTAGGACGGTTTATGGTTAATTATTTTAAGAATGTTTCCAAATCAGATGAGTTGTTAAAATGCATTAATCCTATTATTTTCGAGCAGAAAATAAAGCTCTTACTTTACATGTTTTGGTAGAAGAGATGAAGAATGTCGTGTTTAGTATGCATCCTGATAAGTCACTAGGTCCTGATGGTATGAACACTATTTTTTTTCAATCTTTTTGCATGTGGTTGGTAGGGATGTTTCCTAAGCTTGTCAAGAGTTTTTTTTACTGGGTCTCTTCCTCCTAGGATCAATGATACATCAATAGTTCTTATCCCTGAAAAGAAGAGTCCTCAAAGTATAACAAATCTTCGACTAATCTCCTTATGTAATGTGTTATATAAGGTGATATCAAAGGTGTTGGTAGATCGTCTGAAGTTGGTTCTTAGCGAAGTTATTTCTAATTCTCAAAGTGCATTTATACCCAATAGACTTATTACTGATAACTTTTTAATTGCCTTTGAAATTAACCATTATTTCAAGAGGAAAACTCAAGGTAAGGAGGGCTTTACGATATTGAAAATTGATATGAGTAAGGCATATGATCACTTAGAGTGGAGTTTTTTTATTGATATATTGATCAAATTTGGTTTTTGTCAGAAGTGGGTTAAGCTTATTATGGTTTATGTGTCCTTTGTGCACTACCATAATCTTCATGATGGGCAGAAGTTGGGTCCAATTTTGCCAAAAAGGGTTCACGCAAAGGTGACCCATTATTACTATATTTGCTCATCTTATGTGTGGAAGGTCTTAGTGTTTTTATTAGGAGGAAGAAAGCTTCAGGTTTATGGCATGGTTGTAAAATTACTAGGGGAGCCCCCTCGGTTAGCCATCTTTTCTTTACAGATGACTGTTATTTATTTTTTAAAGTAAAGATGTGTGAGGTTGATATGGTGAAGAATGTTTTGACTATTTATGAATTAGTATCAGGGCATATGGTTAACTATAATAAATCCTCTATTTGTTTCAGCGCTAATACTTCTTTGATTGATAAGGAGGTTTTTGTAATTTGCTCCATGTGGATGTGCGGGTGAATCAGGGTCATTATTTAGGTTTACATTCTCTTATTTGTAGCAATAAGGTTGAGATTTTTAACTTCATCAAGGATAAAGTTTGGCATAGATTACATAATTGAAGTAGTAAATGGTTATCAAGAGTTGGCAAGGAAATTCTGTTGAAGACCGTTGCCCAAGCAATCCCTAACTACACCATGAATGTTTTGTATTGCCCTTGGATTTGTGTTTTGATTTAGAAAGAATGATGAATTCTTTTTTGTGGGGTTATGGTGGTACATGAATTTGTTAGTTGAGATGGGAATGTCTTTGTAAGCCCAAGGAATTTGGCGGGTTGGTTTTAAGAAGTTGCGGGATTTCAATATTGCTATGCTTGGTCGACAAAGGTGGAGATTTCTAAAGTATCCTAACACTCTTGTTACTAGGATTTATCGTGCCCATTATTTTCCTAATGTAGATTTTTTTAGGCACCGTTGGGAAACAATCCTAGTTTTGTCTAGAAAAGTCTATGGGAAGCTTGGAGATGGGTTAAAAAGGGTAGTCGTTTAAGGGTGAGAGATGAGGAGGGTATTTTGTGTGGCCTGATGCGTGGCTTTAAATAAAGAAAGTGGAAAGGTGACAACAGATATGCGCTATGGTTTTAAGTCGATAAAAGTGGCTAATCTCATGGTTCCTGGTAAGAAGACTTGGGATATGGATGTTATCATGTATATGTTTAATACCACTAACAGAGAGGAAATTCTGAAAATTCCTTTGTCTAATAGGAATGTGAAGGATGAGTGGGTATGGCGACATGAAGTCAAGAGAGATTATTCAGTAAAGAATTGTTATAGATTGCTTCAAGAGGAGTTGAGTGATGATGATAGCAACGTTTGGCATAAAATATAGAAGCCAAAAGTTCCTCTGAAGGTTCAAAATTTTATTTGGAGGGTTTGTCATAATATTCTTCCAACCGCTGATGTTTTAAGAGCTAGGCATGTTGTGATTCTAGGAATATCGATGTAGCGGAAGAAGGTAAGATAACTATCAATGATTGTTGAATCGTGCACGACTACCAATCGTTAATCTTCTACACCTGTAACTCTTAATTATAGGGTACAGGCATCAAAATTCGACGAATTTTGGAAAATTTTAAGAAAATTCGAATTCTATTAATAATCTGATATACAAAAGCCAAAAGAATAACTCTTAAATAGAAATCCTGAAACAAATCCTAAACAAACTAGAAAATAAGAGTTCAAACCTAAACAAACTAGGAAATAAGACTTCCTAAACAGTTAAAACACAAATTTGCCTTTTTGAAGACCTAAACGATAGAATTTGTCCTAAAAACAATGGGCCTCACAAGCAAAGCTAATGACTCCGAATCTTTGGTTCTTTTCCAATCAAACTGGCCTTTGGAATTGCCAAAATTCGAAACTCCAAAGTTGTAGTTATTTATGAAACTGCCACTGCTATAATTTTTGGTATTTGTCCAGGAATCGAATTGTTTGCTCTTCTATGACTCTATCCTCATCAAATATGTTGGGTGTGTTCCCAAGGGGAAGAGTCTGTTAGCATGTATTCGCTGCTTGTGAGATTTTGCTAAGGCGGGCTAGATTGGTTCTTCTCTTTATGTTTTTGGGTTTCTTCAAGCTGGTTATTCAATGGGCTGTCAGTTCTGGTATTAGTTTAAGGAAGTTTTCAGTAAAATGAATCCAGAGGATCGTTGTCTTTGGGCAACGATATGTTGGAGTCTCTGGTATAACATAAATTAAGTTGTGTGGAATGATAAGAGGATGTCTGTGGTTCAACTTCTTAATTTTGTTGGAAAAGCCTTATGTGAGTGGCGGTCTTTTGTTCCAGTTAATGTTTTCACTACAAATGTTTCTACAGAAGGTGGGGATGTTCTTTGGCCTCCTCCAAAAGTTGGTCAGTTCAAGGTAAATGTAGATGTTGCTATATTATCTAATGTTGTGGGTCTTGGGAGTGTGGTGAGAGATTGTGCTGGCAATTTTATTTGTGCTCATTCTCAATATATATTGGGCAGCTTTGTTCAAAGAGAAGTTGAATGCTTAAGTGTAAGGGAGGCCCTTTCTTGGTTGAAAGGAAGAGATCTGGACAATTTAATAGTAACAACAAGTGGTTCAAAGCTTGTCTCGTCCTACTTTTTCTTCTTGCTTTGGTTTAATTCCAGACGACTGTAGACATTTAGCTAGTCAGTATACTAATGTTCAATTTCGATACGTTAGGCGGCCTGCAACTGTAGCGACTCATGCTCCTGCAAGAGTTGCTTCTTCTGTGTCAGATTATATGGTTTGAGATTCCTCCATTCCAGATTTTCTTGTTAATATTTTGTTATCTGATTTACAAAATTAATGAAGTTTTAATTTATTAAAAAAAAAAAAAGACTAAAATCACCCACTCATCACGACCCACATTATGTGGGCCACATATATATACTTGTTATATTTAACAGTGTAATTACATAATTTACAATTTTTATTTTTTAAAAGTTATTTAATTAATATATTTAAATTATTTTATTTTATTTATATTCTAAATATTAACTAAAATATATATTAATATTTAATCTGCTTACTTATTGCACGAATTTACAACTAATTTTAATTGAGTTTCAAGAAATATAGATATCTAATTTCTTAAAAAACAACAAAAGTTCTATAATTTACTATGTATCTAATTACTACCAAGTTTTTCCTTTTTATCTGCAGAAAATTTCTGACATTTCCGACTTCCTGATATTGTATTAGGAAAAGTTCTAATTTCATATAAGTCATAAATATTTTTTTTGTGAATTAACGGTATTTAGAACTCACTGAACTTGACTAATAAGGTTCGACTCAGGCAGAAAATATTTTTTAAGATAAAAATTTAGATATCATTTTTAAAATTCACATATGTAAATTTTTCTTATAAATGGTATTTATTTTTACTATTAATACAATTCATTATTTCTAACATTTATAAGAAAATATATTAAATTAAGATGTATTTTTTGAGTTCTAATGTATGAAGTCGTATTAAATTAATTGTTAGGGGACTTTTCATTACCTAAATTGAACTGAATTAGTCAGAATCTGGTGGGCTCTAAATACCGGTGATTTAGACACTAAATAAATAAATAAAGACCTATTTTTGCCTAACGTTCATTTAGAGGGTAAATTTGCCTCAAAAATTTTCGAACTCTTCATTTTAAATGACACAAATTAAAAAATTAAACATTTATTTTATACATTTATTTTTTTATTTTAAGTATTCGTAAATTTTTTTTAAAGCAAATATATTTTTCTTTATAAATATATAGGATAAAAATGCATTTTTATCTAATATATATTTTTTATATATCTTAAAAATAATAGATCTTACCAATGGTGAAAGGGAATATTATTTATAAAAAGAGTCTAAATTTATAATTTTTAAAGTAAAATGAGAATGTTGTTTACTCTTTTACCTCTGAATCCAATCATATTCTATCTTAATTAATTATGTACCAACTTTTCTTTGTCCTCATTCCTTTGGTACAATTCTCTGCATTAAATTTGTCATTGTTATAATTCTGGAAGAAAGTGCGACTTCACGTCCCTATGTATGCGTAACATGACATTGTCATGTATGTAAATTAATCAAACATGGAACATAACGATATCTCATTATCTAGACTTCAGCGAAACATTAAAGAAAGAGATCGAAGAACTCAGATGAGGGATCTCCATTCTTCTCTTGCTTCTGTTCTTCGTCCCCAACCATCCAAGGTTCCTATAATTAATAAATTATGCAGTATACTGTGCTAATCTTCTATTTTTCTAATTTTCTTTTTTGTCACACAGATGTCAATGCCTAAACTACTTGACGAAGCCACCAGTCAGGTGAAACAGATGCATGCAAGAATAGAGGAACTAAAGCTAAGGAAGGCACAAGCTGAAGGACTATATGATCATCAGAATTCTTACATGGACTATCATCATTCGGCCACAGGCAGCTCAATAATATTGACACCAGTTCTAGACATAAGAAGCGGTGATGATTCTATTGTAGAAGTGAATTTGATTAGCGGATCGAACAACTTCAAGTTACATGTTATTATTCGTGTTCTTCAAGAAGAAGGAGCTGAAGTGGTAAGCTTTTCGTATCATAATGCTGGGGATCGTATCATCAGTACAATTAAATCTCAGGTACATGTCTAGCTACACTTATTATCAGCTAGTTTTGAAGCTCTCGTACAGACACTAAATTACTCCACTTTAACCATCATTGTAGGCTATTTGTCCTAGAATTGGAATAGAAACTCAGAGGATTCGTGAGAGGTTAAATGGAATGGTCTATCTACACCAAATGTAAGGGTAGCTGCCCCAAACAATGCATGATCAAGCTCATGGATAGATACAGAAGATAACCAGCTAAGCAAATATCAAAACAAGACTTCAAAAGAGAAATCATCAGAATCGTGGCCTAGATAAACAAATAACAAATAACATGAGCAAGATGCATGCATGTAAGAATATATAGATATAACAGAAGCAGCTTTTATCGATGTTGTGATTATATGGTGGAGATTTAATCATGATTGATTGATATATATGTAAAATGATCAACCTTCTTGAATTAATTTATTCCCACATTCAAATATTTTATGGACTAATCACCACAAAATATATATATATATATATATATATATATATGAGATAAGAGGACAAGTAAAATTGTCTTCTAAACCTTAAAGAATTGTCCCCAATGCTTTTGGAGACAATAAAAGTCTTCCCTATTACTTCCATCACCAATTCTCTAGGGGACAAAATTACAAATGTCGTCCCCAATACAAAGGATGACAGTCGTCCCCATCTTAGAAGACAGTTGTCGTCCCCTAAGCTGGGGACAACCGTCGTCCCCATAAAAAGGGATGACTGTCATCCCTAAAATACTAGAGGACGACAAGTCATCCCTTATTATAGGGACGACAGTCATTCCCATAAGTAGGGATGACTTGTAGTCTTCTAGCATTTTGGGACGACATTTTCATAATCATAAAGTGCATAGGCTTATCAGCACAAAAGAATTAAAACATAAGAGCACGAGAATGTAATGCATCGATGCACAGTTTCACAGGTTGCTATCGATATGGCGGGTACCATTCAGCAAATCGAAGGTTCAAAATAATTGTATACATACAAATAATACCACTTAGATTTGTCACAACAGCATATTGAATCTCAAGCATTGTCCACAAGACAGTTATAAAATATTTGGCCAATATAAATCTCAATTTTCGTCAATTCATAAATACACCGTATTTAAAAGTACGAATAAATTCTTTAAATCATGCGAACTGCTGTGTCCCATACATAATCTGACATCTCGCAGAATCCAGCCATACCCCGGCCACGATCTTACTACAACCTTCCTTCTTATGTGCACACGTGCTCTTAAACATATTTATATATAAATGTATGCAAATTTTCGATTTATTATTTATTATTTATTATTATTATTATTAACTCTTCATGTTAGTCGAAAAGGAAGTATGATATTAAATTAATCTGATATTGGATATGTGAAGTATGTGTCACTTGAACAAAATACAACAAAAAGATCTTCATTATTTCTTCAGAATATATTTGTAACATCAAATATCTCGACATATATATATATATATATATATATATATATATATAGTTGTCATTATTATAACAGAATTTGCGAGTACACTAAAACTAATTCACTAAAAATTCACGGATCATATTTTTAAGCCATTCTCTCCAGATTTTTAACCCTCTATGTCTAAAGTAAATTGCAACTGATTTCACATCATTTAGATATCTATAGAAGGAGAAACATCAAAATTAATTCAGTGTAGTCATGCTGTTAATAGAGTTGCGCAATAAAATGTATAGCTCTCAAAGACTATTAAAACTGCAGAATTCAGTTTTCCCTATTTCTACCAAATTTGTAGAGGTCACTTTAAAGTTTTTGTTGATGCAAAAATCACCTTATTTAGAGTTATAGACTCAAGATATTGCTTGCGTAAATTTAGTGTTCACGGTGAACGAAATTTCTGTATGTATGTTTTAAGTGTTCCAAATCTCAATTTCAGTTTATAGAATTATTTTAACTAAAAAATACAGATCTTTATATAGTTTAAGTTAGAAATTTTCAAAAAAATTAAAGAGAACAAATAAACAACTCAGCATTTCAAAGAAGTTAATAATATAAAAGCCAAAGCTGAGAACAATTGTAGCAACACAAGAAAAAAAACGCACTGAAAAGCCAAACTGGTCCGAAGAAAAGAGGGAAACGTAGGATAATTACTCACAACAAGAATGATTTCTGGTTTAAAAAGATTTCAGGACTTACTTCAGCAGAGAAACAAAAGGGAATTCACCCACAGCCAAGAAGATGAAAGGAATTTACAATAATCAAAGAATAGATTGAGAGAATAACACATAATATTCACTCATATATCCTCATCAATCAGCTCAATAGAAAACAACTACAAGAGATTTTAAATAAAAACCATAAATCCATCAAAATTACAGGTATGTAGCTAAAATTGCCAATCCATTTATACGATTCCCACAAGCTTATAAATCAAAGAACTGAAATTTAAACCCACAACAAGAGCAAGAACAATTAATAATAAGAAGAGAGAATCTTGAGCCAAAACAAATCAGGTGAGAATGAAGAAGAGGGGATTGAAGCCAATTAAAAATGGAGGAATTTCGTTTAGGGTCACTCACAGATTGCCTGAAGTCCCTTGCATTCCTTCTCTCTCGTATTGCCTTTTTTTTTTTTGGGAGATTTTTATCTCCCAAGGCAGACCCAGCATACCAAAAATGGACACCTCACTCTCTTGTCTTGTTTTTCACCTTCTAGGTCCTTAAGTTTCTTTTCTATTACTCATTTAGTCCTTCACTTATTCACTTCTTATTTTATATATAGTTTTTTTTCCTTTTACTACAGTTAGGTCCAAATTAATTTGTCATCCTATTTTCTAACTTAATATACATACAAATTTATTTATTTATCTATAAATCAATAATTATTTAGTCTCATTTTTTTACAAAGTATACAGTGTTTCAATAACAATATATAATTAATCATAAGTAAATATAAATATATAATCTAATTATTTTAAATATAAATAAAATAGAATAAAATTAAATAAATTAAACATGTGTCATGCATGAACTGTAAATTAATATATATCTAATTTAATTACACATTCTGATGTATGGAAGAAAAACTATTAATCAAATATTTGGAAACATTATTTGTGATGATTGTACTGAAGGAACAAGCAGCCGCAAATTTGTTAAAAGACAACCATTGATATCAGTAACATGTCATATTTTATTTTATTTTAAATACATATATGTTCTTTACTGTTACATTAGCGGCTGCCCACCTGAATGACGCTGCATTCATAACCTGTGTACTGAGAAAACTATTATTGATTTTAAAATTCCTCAATTTGGTTGCTTTTGCACGTCACTTCTCTTTGAATTTTCTTTCCCTTCGAAATGCCCATACAGTTGTTCAGTGATTCATAATTTTTTTTTAACTGAAAATATATTATTAGTTTAATTCTGGGCAGAGCATAAGAGAGGGAGCAAGATTTTTCAATATAAAAGCACAAATTATAGTAAACTATATTCTTGCTCTAGAAAAATACATCATGAAAAAAAAAAGATAACATAAAAAAATAAAATGAAAAGGCCATAAGTACATTGGTGCTAGTTTTACCATAACTATATAAGTGTACGGATCGTAATAAATAATAAAGAGATAATTAGAGTATCATTTTCACAAGAAAATGATACTAAATACGAACTGTCAATTAATTTTTCTTAACTAACAAAATCAAATTAAATAAATTAAAATAAATTATCTACTCTAATAATCTAATTAAATCAATGGGGATAAACTAGAGCTTAGATTTGTTTCACTAGTTAAGATTTGAATTATGAAATTAAATTTAACTATTTCATTGATCACAGTCAAGGGTAAATTATTCCATATTACCTAAAGTCTTTTTCGAGATAATTTAAGCATTTAAGATTAATTACTAACCTACTTTCATGGTTACTAGTTAATCAAAACTCATTAAATTCTTTAAGAATTTAGTATTCCCTGCAGAATTCGACTAGTTTCGTGGTCAATTTTTCTAAGTTTTATGAGTTAGAAGCTAACAAATTACTCAACTTTCGTTTAGGGGTGAACAAATACCGGTCGAACCGCACAAACCGAACCAATGTTTTTGTGCGGTTCTATTACCATAGTTTGTGATATGTGGTTCGGTTGAGAGAGTAAGGAAATATCGATTTTTTGCTTTCGGTTCGGTTGATACAAAAAGAAAACCAAACCGACCAAATTACCGAAAATGCTGAAGACAATATAAAACTACATCGTTTTATAGGTGCCCTAAAACTACACATATAAATACTTCTTATTCTTTGAAGCCTTCATTCCTCTAAACCTAATAGTCGTTCTCTCCTTTTCTCTCAACCCTTCCAGAGCCTTCTATCTCGTCTTTCCTCTGTAACACTAAAAACCTCCGTTCTTTTCTTCACTCCAGTAAAGTTGTGCCACTTACCTAGCTCTCATCTCATGATTCTCATCCCCTTCTGGCTCTGTGTCCTCTTGATTATCACATTAACTCGAGTCTCTTACTCTAAGAGACTCAAATCTACTTATGTTTCCTTGATGTTTTGGGTATAAATAGCACTCTGATTCAGTGTTGGGTATAGAACTTATAGATCATTGATAACCACACTTTGTTGTTATTTTTGTAACTGTCAGTGTTCAAAAATTAACGATGACAGTTAGGAAATTGACATGTAAAGTTATTTTTAGAGAAATCAACTAGTTTTGGTAAAGATCTTGTTAGATCATTGGTTTTTTTGTATTGCATGTTGTATTTTGTTTGTTTATCTCACAAATTTTGATGTTCTTTGTGGTTTTTTTTTTCTATTTTTTGCATGATTTGTTGGTGAATGGCATTTATGGGTGGATCAGAGTAGTATTTTGTGATCTCATATAGAGATCTAATGGTGGAAGCATAAAATTGGTTGATCCGAACCAAAGTTGAATTTTGGTGGAAGAAATTTCTAGTATTTATCAATACTTGAGTCAGATCAACCTCTGAAACATTACTGTTAAAGGTAATACATTTTCTTTTATATTTTTATTAAAAATATGATTATTGATAATATTAAATGTTTATAAATTTTAAATTTTTGTTTCTGGATATTACATTTATTGATTTTTGAAAATTTTTTTTTTTTCTTTAAATCTTCTTTAATAATTTTTTTAGTGAAATATCTTCTGGTTCTATTGATTTTTTAAAATTGTTGAGAATTTTTTTCTGGTGCTATTGTTTGTGCTAATATTCTGCCTCATATGATTTATAAAAATTGATTTTTGAAAATGCCTCTATTTTTTACTATATATGGTGTGTCATGTGTGTCTTTTGTTTTAGTGAATATGTTTATTAAAAATAGAGGCATTTGTGTATTGATCTTGTATATATATTCAGGTGAAAAAAAAATTTTGTAAAATTGTTTTATGTGTCTCTTACTTTGGTACTCTTATTGAATTTGATCTATAATTTATTTGACTTGTTTGATTTAATTCTTAGTTTCTGGATGCCTACCATTGATTTCTAATTTTGTGTTTTTATTTGTTATAATATGTACTGTAGATGGAAACAGAAGGAGGTCCTGCCAATGACAGTCAAACTGCTGCTGGTGGTGAACCACAGCAACCTGCAGAGGTGGAAACCCAAAAGCAGACCCAAGTTGCTTCGAAAAAAAAAAGAAAGGACACAGAAAGCAGAAGTTTGACATGGGAGCACTTCGAAAAAAATCCTTAATGAGCAAGGGAAGTTGGTAAATGCTAGATGTATATATTGTGCTAAAATTGTTGCTATTGATCCTAAAATAAATGACACATCATCCATTAGACATCATTTGCTTATTTGTAGGAAAAACCCTTACCCTAAAGAGTCTAGGCAGACCCTTCAAACTCTCCAACATGTTGTGCATTCTGAGTCTGATATGTATGACTGTGTAGGTGTCCTAGGTACATGGAAGTTTGATCAGGATGCAATTAGACATGCATTATGTAATATGGTCATTGTTGATGAACTGAGTTTTAAATTTGTTGAGGGGGAGGGATTCAAAAATTTTATGTCAGTTGCTTGTCCTAGGTTTTAATATATCTAGCACATGGACAGTCTCAAGAGACTATTATAATGAATATTAAGGTGGGAGGTTGAATTTGAAAAAAATATTTTTGAAGCATTGTGAAAGTCAAAGAGCCAGCATAACAACTGACTCTGGGACTTCAATTCAATGAATTAACTACATGTGCATTATTGCACATTATATTGATTCAAAGTAGAAGCTCCATAAAAACATCATTTCTTTTGTTCCTATAACATCTCACAAGGGGGAGTACATTGCTAAAACATTAGAAAATTGTCTTCTTGATTGGGGGATTAAAAATGTTTTTACTGTTATAGTTCATAATGCCTCTTCTAATGACACTGCTTTGGGGTTTTTCTAAAAAAAATTGATGAGTTGGGGCACATCTGCTATGAGAGTCAAATATGTTCACACGAGATGCATTGCACACGTACTAAATCATATTGTCACTGAGGGTTTGAAAGAAGCAAATGCAATTGTCAAAAGGGTTAGAGAAGCAGTACAATATGTTAGGAATTCAGCAGCTAGGTTAGTAAAGTTCAAAGATTTTTCAGATTTACTTGGTATTGAGTCTAAATCTGCATTGAGTCTAGATGTTCCAACTAGGTGGAATTCTACATATCTCATGTTAAATATTGCTTGCTCTTATGATAAATTTTTTGAAAAGTATGAGGAATGTGAGAGTGCTTTTTGGGCTGATTCAGGGGATGATGTGCTTGATTATTTGGATTGGCAATCTATGAAACAACTAGTTCATTTCTTGCAGTATTTTTATCGTATTACTTTGAGAATATCTGGTTCTCAATATGTGACTGCCAACTCTTTTTTTGGTGAAATATCTTATCTATTTTGCATTCTAAATGAATGGCAATTATATGTTGATGCTGCTAAAAGAATGATGGCATTTTCTATGAAAAAAAAAATTGATAAATACTGGGAGGGATCCGGAAAAGATGAACTTGTTAATATTTATTGCAATTATTCTTGACCCTAGAGATAAGCTTGAATACATGGAGTATTCATTGAAATAAGTTTATGGTCCAACTGTGGGTGTAAGCCTTTTTATTTCTGTTAAAAATGCTTTTTATGAACTGTTTGTTGATTACTCTTCTTTATATAAACCTGCTACTGACTCTTCTTCTCAATTTGCCCCTCCAATTGATGCTTGTGAACCTGCTGAAGTGACTATTGGGAAGTCAATGTCTCTGTTAAAAGCCTGGTTTAAAAAGCATAAATAAGAACTTGAAATTGGTGGAAGCAAATAATCAGAGATATATATTTATCTATTGAGTCAGTTCTTGAGGAGGAGGGCAGATTTGACATATTAAGATGGTTGTAGCTTAATAGTGAGAGATTTCCAATTCTCATATGCTTAGCCCGTGATGTTTTAGCTGTGCCCATCTCCACTGTAGCTTTGAAATCAGCTTTTAGCATAGGTGGGAGGGTTCTGGATTGTTTCAGAAGCTCTTTGACTCCCAAACTAGTTGAATTTTTTTTATCTGTTCACAAGATTGGCTCAGAAAGTCAACCAAGCCAGTGTCAATTGAAGAGGCAGTCGATGAATTAGAGAAGTTTGAGAAGGGTATGTCTTTTGTTATTTATCTGGTGAAAAGATTCTTTTAAAATTATTTTCTACTTGATTTCTTACTTAACTTCTACTTGCTTTTTTTTTCAGAGTTGCCCCCGGTTAGATTTGGTCCTAATGTGGCATCATCAAGTGCCACTTAGCATTACTTTTGGAGTAATGTTACTGAATTTTATTTGATTCTGATTCTCAATTTTGAGTATATATATTATCTAGTCTACTCTGTTGTGCTTTGTTGTGCTATGTGCTTTCACCTTATGTGACCTACACTAAGGTGACAATCTGTTTGTTGCCAGTATTGTTGTTGCTTGTTGTATGAACTCAGCTTACGTAACCAACACTCAGGTGACATTTGGTTTGTTGCCAGTGTTGTTGTTGCATTCTTATTGAAGGGCTATGATGATGCTTCCACCTACCTTCTGATTATATGAAATGCTGGTAGAAATTTCTATAGTGGCTTTTAAATAAGTTACCAGAATTTTTTGTTGCATTTTGTACATGAATTGATCTTAATATTTTGAGCCCATTTTTTGTGCATTCATTTCAGTTTTGCTTCTCATTTCATTTATGTTCACTTCTCATTTCTGTTTGCTTTTACTTCTCATATCTAGTGGCTATGTATTTGATTTGATCGTTTGTTTGCCCATTTTGCTTTGAATTAAGCCAACTATATATCTTATACTTTATGTTTTGCTTTTACTTCCAATTTATTTTTGTCTTCATGTGTATCTTAATTATTTACTTGGTTTTGGCTGTGATGTTGCCTCCACTAAGTCTTCAAATTCTGTCAATATGCTGGCTTATACAATTTCTTTGGTGGCATGTCTTTGTTGCCAGGTTTTGTTGCTGCATATTCACATGACCTGAAACTTTGAATTTAAGCCCATTTTTCTTTAAGTTTGTCCATTGAGTTGCTTTTCATTAGTAAAAATTTCTAATTTTTGCATTTTTTTGGACTTTATGTTATTTATTCCCAGGTGCTGTTATATATTTTAGGTGCTTCATTGATGACTCTACAATCAATTTTTTTTTATTTTTTAGGCAGGCCATTCCTATTATTTTTTGTATAAATTTGGCTGCACTGCAGGCTTCAATATTTTTTGCTCTGAAACCTCAACATGAGTGCAAGTTGCCTTGGGCAACTAGCTAAATATACTTTAGAGGAACTGTATCTAACAGTTAGTTTCTGTATGCCCATTTTTTTGTACTTAGCAAATAGCAAAGCTTGTATGTTTGTTGTTATTAATTGTAATTAAGTCCAATCTGTAATTATTCTTAGTGGAAAACTCATGGGCCTTGTTCCAATATATAATATAAGATGCATTTCAATTTCTATTTCTGTTATTTTTTGGCCTAGCCCAAAATTGGGCACCGAACCCATCCAATTAACCAAACATAAAATATCGACTATTTTTTGTCAGCCAAACCAATATTTCTAATGCTATTTTTGGCTCAGTTCGATGCTCTATTTTCACTTAAAAATACCGACTATAAATTGAATTCCATGTACTGAACCGAACCGAACCGAACGAATGGCTGCTCACGCCTACTTTCGTTGATGGCAATTCACCCATAAATATGCAATAAATCGAACTCTTAATTGAACACAAGATGTGAAGAACAACTCATAAAATTGACTAAAAATTAAATCATTAATTAAGAAAGAAAATCCCAACAAGTCTAACTAGCTACTCCAAAATCAAACTCTAATAAATTTAACTACTCATAATATTTGGTTCTAAAGCCACATGAATTTCATTCATGATACAATTTATAAGAAAAGAAGAAGAAGAAGAAGAAGAAGAAGGAAAGAACAACTCGTTGTAAGCACGCTTCAATCTTCAATCTCATACTTGGACCTTCTTGACAGCGGTGTTTCCCCCCTAATGGTGGTGTTCAACCCCTTAACCTAGAGCCAAAATTCTCCATTTATGGAGAAAAATACCTAAAATTCGTCCAATAACCAAAAGAGTAATTTTTCACATTCAAATCCTCCTCCAAATAGGGAAATAATTCTATAAAATAGCTCCTTAATTATTGACTTGAATCTTGGACTCTTTAGGAAAGCAAAAATCTCTAAAAAAAGTAATAAAAATATACAAAATTAGCTAGGAAACGTAAAAGGAAATGAAAAACTAATTGAGCAAAATCCTAATCTAACACTAATAAAAACTAAAAATTAAATAAAATATAGAAAGATACTAATAAATTCTAAAAAAAATAAATAGAAAAACTATATATGTAGAAATTGACACTAATAGCCACATTAAGAGGATTTAAATTTTAGCAAATGAGATAGCTAATTCTAATATGGAGAAATTTAAATTCTGAATGGTAAATCAAAACAAATCTTCAACATCTTTAACAATGTCTGATAAACCATATCAATAATAAAATTTATTTTGCAAACAAAGAAAACCTTGAATAATAGGCAAACGATATCAAGGATTTTCTGAAAGCAATGATGCATTCTTTTTTAGTACAAGCTTAAAAATTAAATCTTCCTTTTAAATCCAAAAATCTTTTACTAAGAGAGAGCAGAAACCTTATAAAAGGAGAGTAAAATAGAAATCTAACCCCGTATCTAAGTAGTCCACTACTAATGCCAAGAAAATAAGATAAAATATATAATAGAAAAAAAGAACCAACTTCCGGCCAAAAATGATTAAAATAGATAATATAAAAAAATTACAGTAAATTTTAAATTTTCAATTCACAAACTTTCTGTAAAGTATAATTTTCTTTCAATAGTAAAAACTTAATGTCTCTATCTAATAGTGAATGTATAAATATTTTTCATTACGCTATTTTTATAAGATAAAATTTATGTATTTAAAATATTTATCTTAGCTGAGCTCTAACTTTTCGTTAAAATTTATATTGAATTCTTCAAATTTTTTGACGAACATCCAATTATTTGCAGTAGAGTGGTACATGAGACGTTGCAACAATGAAGAAAATCACGTAGCCATTATTCAAACATGCATGCATCTTCTCCTGTCCAGTCCAACTATTTCTTAAGTGAGTTCAAACGTGGGTGAAGTATGTATACTTGTCATATTTAACGGGGGTGACTCTTACCTATATTACACCATAGGGTAAAATTTGTAACCTATAAATTAAGTGATTTACACTTGAACATTAAGGCTATTGAAAATGAGACACATATCTCTTTATTACAAAATTCATCATTGAGTGTAATACATCTAATGTAGGCAATAATTTTTTATTTAACAGTGTAATTACATAATTTATAATTTTTATTTTATTAAAACTATTTAAATAATATATTTAAAATTATTTTATTTTATTTATATTAAATACCAAATAAAATACAAATTAATATATGGTTTGTCACTTTGACCAGTTCAGAATATCACATTAATTAGAGAAAATATATAAATACATCTCCTGACATTTTTATCTAATCTTATGTTAGTCATAAGCATTTTTTTAAGGTACAAATTCGGCTAAAAATCCCATATATAAACCTTTCTTATAAATGATATTTATTTTTCACTATCAGGTTTTTTTTTTTTTTTGATAAAAATTAAAAAAATTTATTAATAAGGGGAAAAATATGTTACATGAGCAAGACTACCCAAAACCATTAGGCTATCCAAAACACCCAAGAAATTATCCTATGAAGTCCATTTAACATGTGAAAAAATCCCAAAAAAATACAACTTCAAAAGTACAACAATAGTTGTTATACTATGGACCCATGTCCATTTTATAGTGTGGACCACACACGTGCTGTAAAACACGTCTGTTTGCTTTTGACGTCTTTACTCTTATCTTCTTCTTCTTTTGCACTTTTTTCTTTTTTTGGGTGTCTTTTTTTTTTTATCTTTTCTCAGCAGTTGCAATCTTTGGCCACAACTGAATATTAGTGAACTAAAAAATTATGATTATCCTGTTAATGTGTAGTTAAATGGAAGAGGTTAGATCTTTTATGTTGTGGCCATCTGGTGGAATTTTTGTAAAGGTTACAGTTCATGGCGCTAATCAAGTTTCATGAGTAAGGCATCATTTGTTGTACTATTTCTATACATGCTGAAAGTTTGCAATGGTTGGCCATATGATTCAGCATTCATCCAAGCATCTTTAAATCAATGTAGTCAATGAACTAATGAATTTGTAGTTAACGCTTGATGAATTTGTAGGCTTAAATTAATATATTTTCTCAAAGGTGAAAGTGACCCTGTTGAACTAATGAATTTGTAGTTAACGCTTGATGAATTTGTAGGCTTAAATCAATGAATCTCTAGGCTTAAATTAATGCATTTTCTCAAAGGTTAATCACCCTGCAGGTGAAGTCAATGAACTAACGAATTTGTAGTTAACGCTTAATGAATCTGTAGGCTTAAATCAATGAAGCTCTAGGCTTAAATCAATGTATTTTCTCAAAGGTGAAACTGACCTTGCTAAACTAATGAATTTGTAGTTAACGCTTGATGAATTTGTAGGCTTAAATCAATGAATTTCTAGGTTTAAATTAATGTATTTTCTCAAAGGTTAATGCCCCTGCAGGTGAAGTCAATGAACTAATGAATTTGTAGTTAACGCTTGATGAATCTGTAGGCTTAAATCAATGAATCTCTAGGCTTAAATCAATGTATCAATGAATCTCCAACTTCAGAGTTTTAGTTCACTGTACCATGTTAGTTGAGATAAAAGAAAGTTCTGCAATTTTTAATCATGGTTCACTTTCAAATTTTAAATTAATGTATTTTCTCAATGTTATACAAACCTTATTTCTCATTTTTTTTCCCTTTCTTCTTGTTGTTGCTATCCAATATGGGAACTACAAAACTAATAAAAAATTCCAATTTTTCACTCCTCAAAGAGTGACCCAACTCTGGATTTTTTAGTATTTGTTTCTTTGGCTAATGTGTTTTTTCTATTTGTATTGCATGGAAGATAGAGGGAGAGAGAAAAAGATTAGAGAGCTGAAGAAGGAGAAGAAGAAGAAGAGTGGAGAAAAAAAAAGAACATGAAAGCGTGAAAAAAAGAAGAAGAAAAACACGCTCACACACGTGTGATGGACCCCTGGTCCATCTTGCAATATGGATAGGGGTCCATGATATAATTTGCGAGTACAACAAAAAGACAAACAACAACACAAAAAGGCTATAAAATCACAGAGAGGTCATGGGCCATTCGATAAAGCAAAAACAAGAATTTTCAGTTTGCCAACATCACTAACTTGCTCTACGACCCGCAACATCAGATTGGTCCAGCAATACAAATGAGAATAGTGAACAAAACATGTACAAATAGACAAAGCAAACCAACAAAGATATAAACGATTCAATTTTTCATAGCCAGGCCACGAAGTCCTCAGATCTTGAACTAGCATCCTTAGCAAGAAGATTAGATTGTCTAGGAATGGATTGAAAGTTGCAATTGTGTAATTTATCTCTAAGAGATAGAATGCTATATAGGATGGTCTAGAATCTCCAAGGGGCTTTTTCCATCCGATCAGTATGATTCACTATTTCTAACATGTATAAGAAAAAATATCCAATATAATGTATTTTCACCCCTAACATTCATAAAGAGTGGTAAATTTCCCTTAAAAATTTAAGAATACTTAAACACAAATTTTTAAAGAAAATATTTAAACTCTTGATTTAACAATCATGTTAAATAGCATATTGTTCTTCATACTCGTAAAATCTACTAGCAATATGACATTAAAAAATCTTACACATAAGTTTTTATGCAATTATTTTTTAAAAAAAATTGTCTAAATTTATCTCATCCCACTTCAAAATAATTAGGAATATTTTAAAAAAATCATCTCATTTTATACAATTTTTTAAATTTTCACATAAAAAATTATATTTAAGACCTCTTTAATATTATACCAGCATCAGTAAATGACACAAATATAAAAATAAATAATTATTTAATGCTTTCATTGAATGAGAAGTTTAAATTAATATTTTAAATTTTTTAATGTTCAAATATTTTTAAATTTTCTTTGTGGGCAAATATATTTCTCATTATGAATGTTTGGGATAAAGATACATTTGTTTTCTA
This sequence comes from Mallotus repandus, assembly GCA_949671775.1. NCBI lineage: Eukaryota > Viridiplantae > Streptophyta > Magnoliopsida > Malpighiales > Euphorbiaceae > Mallotus > Mallotus repandus. Next base: position 47,951 of record CATIWM010715012.1, read on the forward strand.
ATATTTTTCTTATATATTAAAAATAATAGACCCTACTAATGATGAAAGTAAATATTATTTACAAAAAGAGCCTAAATATGTAATCTCTAAAGTAATATGAGCATATTTATACCTCAAAAAATATTTATAACCGATTAGTTCAAAACATGAAAATATCGATTAGTTCAAAACATGAAAATGTTGTTTACTCTTTTTTATTAAAAACAAAAGGAGACTAATGATTGAATAACAAGTGCCCATAATCTTATGCTCACCATAGGCTTAATGTATCCCCAACCACCTGTATTTGTCTCAATTTATCATTTTAACACCTGAACTACAAAATTTGCCAGATAAACACCTAAACTTACCTGTAACCTAATTTATAAACACCTTTCTGCATAGGTGGCAACATGTGTGGTAACATTTGCCCTTGAGCACATTAATGAGAATACGTTACTTGACGTGAATTGCTTGGCTTCTTTACCTGACGTCTTCTTTATTCTTTATATTCTTCTTTATTTTCTTCTTTATTCTTCTTCTTCTTCTTCTTCTTTCTTCATATTCTTTTTTATTTTCCATGTTTAACAATTGTTTGGCTTTTACCTTACTTTTTTCCAAAATTTAAAAGCTCTGAAAATGTCTGGCCATATTAAAAGAGCCTGTGATCTGATAAAGAGCAAAGGTAATGTATAGAGCCTATGATATTTTTTTCACTGCCCTCCCCTACGCGAGACGATGATGATTCCAAAGAAGAGCAACAGTAACAACAACAGTTGGGTGTCTTGTTCTAGATATGGTTTTGGTACATCGTCGTGGTGGTTTATAGATAGGCGACAGTGACATGGTGGTAGAGGTCGTGGTACTTCTATTGGCAGCATCCATTTTTCTATATTTTGAGCTTTTCTAGCTGCCAATAACAATTGATTAGTATATATGTTGTAGCTGCACCATGTAGTGTGATAAGTGCATTGATAGTTCTATGTTTTGTTTGCTTGTTCTCATATATATCGATAGTTTGATAAATTTGAAATCAACAGCTATAAGATGGTATCAACACTTCATTGATTGATATCGCTAGAGCTTATATGGAGAATCGAACATCAGAAATAGGCTTCGACACTAATGGCTTAATGTCAAAAGATGAAGGAACACTGCCTCGCGATGATGAGCTTGCACCAAAATCTTATATCCCATCACCTGCCCCTAAGGCATCCCCTTACTGGCTAGGTTCATACATGGTGATTATTTTCTTCTCCTATCTCATTAGTTGATTCAGTTACAGAGCAATGGTGATAGGTACACTAACATGATATCAACTTTTTTTTAGCAGATTCTAGCTTCATCATTTAGACATGTAGCTCTTCAATAGTAGCAGTCCTTGGACTTTCTTTTTTTTTTGAGAATATCCTCTTCTGCTACTTTTATTGGATATGCTAAATTTGATGATATAGATTATTTGAGCCTAATATGATAGTTTTGGTTGCCTATCTCGTGAACAGTTGTTTGAAAATGCTGAAATTGTACATTATAGTGAGTTTCTTTTACTGCTAATATGTTATAAAGTCTAAATTATCATTTAATATTATTGTATTCTTAAGGCTAAGCTATTACATACTTTGAGTCAACATTAGCTAATGAAGAATGAGCAAAGAAAGTGTCATTAATGGCCGAAACAGAGGCATGAAGTGTTGTGAAAATTGGCATTTTTTGAGGGCTGATAGGTGCAACACATAGTGGGAAATAAATAAGAAGACAAAATTTTAGATTGGGTTATTAGTGCCTGTGCTGCAACTCTGTCATCTGAATGGTTGCCCTCTCATGTTGAAGTTGTCTTGATGGCAAGTCTTTTTCCTACATCAATTGAATTGCTTGTAGAACACAATGCCAAATTGTTTGTTTATTAGGTTTAGAATGGACGGTGTTGTGTTGTGCTTTGGTTTGGTTGGCATTGTGTGCAAAAGAAGGTTTTATATAAAATATTGTTGCAAAAGGTGCAAGGAAGGAGACGAACGTTGTTGCAGAAGGTGCAAGGAAGGAGACAAGGGTAGTTTTGTAATATTTTGTAAGAAGGTTTTACTTCACTTTTCTTAATTTCAGTAGTTTTTCCACGTGTCATCCTTGTCTGCATGTTTAAAAAACACGCGCTACAGTGAAAACATAAAACAACTAAGAGGTGTTTATAAATAAGGTTATAGGTAAGTTCAATTGTTTATCTGGCAAAATTTGTAGTTCATGTGTTAAAATGACAAATTGAGACAAGTATAGCTGGCTGGGGATGTATTAAGCCTTCCTCATACAACAACAACATGCATGCCCATCACCTATGTGCACAACATGCATGCCCATCAACACCTGTGTTCACAATATGCATGCCCATCATCTGTGCCCATACTTTATTACCATATGTGTACTCTCTTTGTAATAGCAACAACTGTGTGTTAATATAGAGAATCATCATTTGGCTCATACCATTATTTCATGGTATCAAAGCCTTCATTCGATCTAATAGCCATCTGATTCTATGGGCGAAAATTCAAGTTCAAGCACGCTATCACACCAGTAACTATGCAAAGCCCTTCCATCCAATCATTACCAAACATTGCCCATCAATTACTAGTAAAATTAAACCGTACTAATTATCTACTTTGGCGAGCTCAATTGCTGCCATTATTACACAGTTATGACCTTGCAAGCCACATTGATGGCTCATTTGTCTCGCCAATGCAAACACTTAAAAATGGACAGCTTAATCCAACCTTTCAAAAATGGTTTCGACAAGACCAACTCATGTTGAGTTAGATATTCTATTCAATTTTGGAAGCCTTTATACCCCAGGTTATTAGTGCTAAAACTGCCTGTGAAGAATGGCATAAATTGGCTAGCTCATATGCTGTTGGTTAAAAGGCTCAAGCGAGAATAATAAAATCTTGATTTTTTTAACTTACCAAAGATTCATCAAAAATCGTTGCCCAGTACACTCAATGGGCCAAAGCAATGTTTGATCAATTGCCGCTCTCAACAATCATGTTTTCGATGCTGATCTTGTCCAAGTTATTCTCAACGAATTGAATACATCCTAAAGGCCATTCATTCGATCCTTACAACAGAGAACTGAGGACGTTACTTATGATGAGCTATATGGCCTTCTTCTTTATGAAGAATAAGATCTTCAAGCTAACATAACCAATGTTATTGCCCCATCTGCTCATGTCATAACAACTCAGACTCGTAGAGGACACTCTTCCTTTGGGTCTCGATATCGTGGAGGTTGATTAAGTCTAGGAAGGGGTAGACAATGGTATAATGGTAATCGACAAGCTCCACATCATATGGTTTCAGATTATTCATCTTATGATAATTATATCCAGTGTCATAACTGTTCTGGGTTCGGTCACTTTGCATATCAATATCCAATACTAAGGGAATGCAAAAGACACCAACCTCATTACACTTTCATAAACCCGCCTTAAACCCTACTGCCTCTACATCAACTCCCCAACACCAACAATGGATCCTTGACAGTGGTGCCACTTGTCACCTCACCTCTAATCTTGACAATTTGTCACTCCATTCTAATTATATTAGTGATGATGCAGTCTGTATTGGCAATGGTAAATTTCTTTCCATTACTCACAAAGGCAATGCTCTTGTTCATACTTCAAATCATTCTTTTATCTTGGATCCTATTCTTAGAGTTCCTGATTCATGTAGTAATTTATTATCAGTTTATTCTTTTACTAATGCTAATAATTTCTCCATTGAATTTTTTCCTGATCATTTTCTTGTTTGGATATCCCCACGAAAAGGCTCATTCATTCAGGCCCGAGTGATAACGACTTGTATTCTTTCCATTTGTAATTTTTGAAAAGTTCAAATCCACAGTCTATAGCATTTCTTGCATCTACTTTTGATCATAGGCACAATATTCTTGGTCATGCTAATAATATCACTATTCAAAAAATCTTCAATAAATTTTATTTACCAACTCATTCAAATTCAAGTAATTTGGCTTATCATGCTTGTAATATTAGTAAAAGTTATCCTCTACCTTTTTCTTTATCTCATTACAAAGCACATAAACCATTAGAATTAATTTATTCTGATCTATGGGGGCCTTCCCCTGTTCTTACAAAAGATGGTAGTCGTTACTATATGCTATTTTATGATCATTACAGTAAATATACTTGGATTTATTTTCTCAAATTCAAATATGAAGTTCTTAGTGTCCATATTAAATTTAGACACCTTGTGGAAAAATATTTTGAGTGTTCCATTAAATCTTTTCAAGCTAACTGGGGAGGCGAGTATCAAGCTTTAACCTTCTATCGATTAGAAAATGGAATAACTCAAAGAAGTTCTTGTCCCAAAACACTAGAATAAAATGGGTGTGCTGAACGTAAACACAGACATTTTGTCGAAACAGCTTTATCCTTATTGCACCATTCTTATGTGCCTACACATTATTGGACCTATGCTTTTGCCACTGCCGTTTACATAATCAATTGCCTTCCCACTCCAACTTTATAAAACAATAATCCCTTCACCATCTTATTTCACAAAGACCCATATTATATGCAAATGCACATATTTAGATGCCTTTGCTACCCTTGGCTTAGGCCTTATAGTGATCACAAACTCTCACCACGTTCACAACGCTGTGTATTTATGGGATATAGCAAAATCCACAAAGCTTATATTTGTCTAAATTTAAATTTTTTGAAATTAATCATCTCACATCAGGTCTTGTTTTATGATCAGGAATATCCTTTTTGGACAGCTGCAAAGATGGCATCCATTGATAAGGATTCTACTCTCTCAATAATTTTCTCCCATAACCCATACCCCTAAATGCAACCACTCCAACTACAATCCAATCAACATCAAATCACCAAACCATATCCACCTGAAGTCCTTCTCCTATTCAAATACCATCACCCACTCAACCTATACCTCACAATAACCAAACACAAATTCAACCTCATCCAACAACGTTGTCCTCATCATCTCCCGAACCAATCCATAACACTTCCACACCCGAAACCACCACAACCATACCAATAATACCTCCTCTCATTGTTGATCTAACCTACTACATAAATCCAACCCAACAACAACCCACAAGAATGCACCACATGGTGACCATATCACAAACGGGTTCTATTAAACCCAAAACATTTCCCTCCTCTCTTTAAAAAGACATAGAACCATCCTATTTTACCCAAGTAATTCGGTGTGCACACTGGCGTCAAGCTATGAAAGAAGAATATGATGCTATGTTAAAGAATAATATGTGGGAGTTGGTACCATCTTCACCAAACCAAAATTTGAGTGGGTCCAAATGGGTGTATCACATTAAAAAAAACCCAAATGGCACTATTGATAGATACAAGGCAAGATTATTGGCCAAAGTGTACCATCAATGACCTAACATTGGTTCACAGAGACATTCAACCTTGTTATAAAGCATTCCTCAATTCGTCTTATTCTGTCTATGGCCTTAACTTTTGGGTGGAAAGTGAAGCAATTGGCCATATCAAATGCTTTCTTACATGGTAATTTGGATGAAGATGATGCAAACCAAGCAAGCACCAAGCATAAATATTCACTTACTTATAATGGACATCCTACAAGAGCCAGAACTAAGAAGTTTAAAGATGCCTTACAAGTATTCATGAAGTCCATATGGTGTGAAACGAATGAAGCTAAGATCTAAGATGAAAAGGAGCTTCATTTTGTTCATTTAATTCAAGTTCAAGAAGGGTGCATGGTTGTGCCTAGTTTGAAGCAACATTGAGTTGATTATTATCTTTTGTTCCTTGGTAGCATGCTTCAGTATTTTAGTCATAACATTTGTTAAAAAAGTCAGATTGAGGTGATTCAAAATGCTTTGGAAAGCTAAGATAGATAGCTACAACGTTCATGAAGACCATTTTGGCTCATTCAGTTTTCTTCATTCTTACACAGCCATGTTTGATTGTAAGTTTTAGGAGTCTGCAGAAATCAAGTCTGACACAATCATGTCTGAGAGCAATATTTCAGATAATCAAAGTGACACAGTCATGTCACTTTTCTAAAACAGCAGTGTCTAACATCAAAGTTAATTTTCTTATTTTATAATGGTTTCCTTTTTTATGTTTAGAAAGTTTATTTGTTTCTAACTTTGTTCTTACTTAGGTTTTCTCTATAAATAGCCATCTTAGGGTTGTAAACATATGGTTGTTGAATTTTATTTTATTAATATCAATTATTTGAGAGGTTAGAGTCCTTTCTTTTGTTCTTAAAAGAACTTTATGAATTTTATCAAGTGAAGGCTTGGTAGATTCAAACCTAGTTTGATTTAAACTTGAAATTGACTTAGTTCAATATTGGGTTTTCATTGAACAACCTTTAATTCTTTGTAACTAAGGTTCTTAAGTATGGGTTATTTAAGGGTTTTGTTGGTAGTAAGAGTTTTATCGCTTGATTCATTGAACGATCCTTGGCAAAGACATCAATATTGAATACGGGTTTGGTACAAGTTAACCACATTCATATCATTTGGTATCATAGTTTTGGCTCAATTATCAAGTACATATCTTTATTTTAATTTTTCTTCTCATTCTCAAAAAAAAATCTAGAATTCTTATAGTCTTGTTTTTATTTGTTCCTTATGTGTTGATTTTGTTATCAACTCTATTCTCTTTATGATTCCTTCTATTCCTTTGTTATTCCTACCATCATTCTCATTTATATTTGATTGTTTACCTTTGTGATAATTTAAAAAAAAAGAGGTTGCAAATTTAAAAAAATTGAATTAAAAAAATCAAAAAAATCAAATCAAGTAGAATTCTCTTCAAATCCATGTTTGGTGTCCAAAATTTAAGTGCTTTGCCTATATTAAATTTTGAATTACTCTTAAGTTGCATTTTGGGGTAGTTTAAACACTTATTCAAAAAATTTCTTGCTCGCGTTTTGTTTGGTTATTATCTTCATTTGTTGCAGTTTTGTTGGTTCCTATAGTTAATTTTGAGTTTAATTTAACTTTATTTGAGTTGTATTGAGCTTAATTTGATAATTAGGAACTTGAGTTCCATAAGAACCAAAAGAGAGGAATTAGAGAGAGGTGAAAGGTGAGTGGTGAGGTCATTAGAGGGTAAAAGCCTAATTGATTGAAACACCAGTGTTAAGTGACATCTTTTGAGTGTAAACACGTAAGGGAGTGTTACTTATGAGGCTTTCTTTTGTTCCTTTATTTACAGTGACAGGTTCAAGTAGAGTAGATAAGGATCCAGATTGGAGGCTTTTCATGAGGGCAATAAAAGATCAAATGGCACAATTATTGACTAGCCATCAAGAAGTTCAAACACGATTGGGAAGGATGGAGAAAAGTCAAACCATAGGTGCCAAAAATAATAATAATCAAAATGTAACTAGAGAAGTTCGAAGAGGGAGATGGGCTAATGAAGATGATGAATATATTGATGAGAGTGTTCAAACATGTGCGAGACAAGATAACAATCTTGGGTGTATAAAAATGAAAATTCCTATCTTTCATGGTAGAAATGATCCTGAAGCATATTTAGCATAGGAAAAGAAAGTGGATTTTGCGTTTGATTGTCATAATTATTCTGAAGAAAAGAAAGTCAAGCTTGTCGTTATGGAGTTTGTAGAATATGCACTAATGTGGTGGGATCAATTAGTGTTGACAAGAAGGTGTTGTGGAGAAGAACCTATCTCTATATGGCAAGAGATGAAAGCCATCATGCGAAAGCGATAGTGCCAAATCATTACTATAGAGATTTGCATAATCGACTTCAAAGTCTTAGAAAAGGTTTAAGAAATGTTGGAGAATATTATCAAAATATGGATATGATTATGATATGGGCTAAGATTGATGAAGACCATGAACAAACCATGGCTCGTTTCTTGAATGGGTTGAATAAGGAGATTGCTAATATTATGGATTTGCATCCATATATGGAGTTAAAAGATATGTACCACATGGCACTCAAAGTGGAGCAACAAATAAAAAGGTAGAACTTCTAAGTCTCATGTGACCACAACAACATCCAATTGGAAGACAAAATGGAAAGAGGGTGATCAAAGCACTTCCA
>CATIWM010715110.1:0-19999 GCA_949671775.1 Mallotus repandus
AATATAATCAAATAATCACAAGCACAATCAAGGATACAAAACCAATATAAGATTTTGAGCATCAGCCAAAAACCATAATTAAAACATAAAAGGAAAAAATATCAAAGAAGGTTGAAAACAAGAGTTAAAAATAAAAGAAAAATGATTTGGAAATGAAAATAAATGAGAAATGAATGAAATCCAATCATCATAGGACCCTTAAGGCTCATTTAGATGATGTTTAATAACATTTGGATAAATAGAATCACATTGGGAGGGGGATAGTTGGTCGACTGTTCATCAACCAATTTTACCTATCCTCCTCTGGACATCCTTCAAAATGAACATTTTTTAAAAAATAAAAAATTCAAGGCCTCAAACCCAAAATAAAGACACAAGAAGATCAAGAAGAGGTTTTAAAAAGTTTTTAGACTTAGATATTGAGTAAAAACTCACCCAAAATAAGATATTAAAATAAGAATGTCAGATTGTAGTTGATTGGGTGAGTATGTGTTAAAGGATTGTTTAGTGGTTGATTGAGGGTTGATTTTGGATTATTTTTTAGGAGATTTTTGTGTTGAAATTATAGTAAGGTTTTAGGTGTATATGGGTTATATTTGGGTTAGAAAAATGTGAGAGATTAAGAGAGTGTTTGCTTAATTTTTCTTTTTTCTTCACTCTTATTTTTGGGAGCTCACTTCTTTCATTTTATTTTTGCATAATTTCTCTAATTCTCATCAATTTCCATTAGTTATTGCAACTTACTTAAGGCTTCTATTTATAAACAAGAGACTTAATGGCAAGAAGTGTAATTATTTAGTTAAAATTAAGGTTTAAAGTGTAAAATGAATATCCTTTTCCATCCTAATTGTGACACATATCCTAATAAATACCTTAAATGGTATCGATAACTCTAGAATTAACTCAACTATAAAACCTGTACGGATGAGAAGATAGGGATAAATAGGTGCGATTTTCCCCAAAACACTTTGATGCTAAAGTCAGTAGTTGTATAAGGAAAATAAATAGAATGTAGAAAATAAGTAGAGTAGAATAGAATAGAATGAATAAATATAAGAGATATGAGGAATATATAAAGATATAAAGAAAAAAACCTCTTTGAGTATGAACTTGTATTATTGATAATCTCTATCATTATAGGACTAGCATTATAATATATGTATTTAATACAGATTACCCATCTCCTTATAGGATTAGGATTAATGACCCTTGCATGGGCTTTAGATTGTCACACTGCATTTTAGGGCTGGTATTGATATTAGGATATCAAGAGTCCCTCCCAGTTTTATTTGAATATTTATGTTTGAGTATCTTGAAATGTGATTATGATCATCCTTGATGCTGGGGATCTATCAAAACGTATGCTGATTATTTCCCGAGTGTGTAGAGCACTCAATTCAAGCACTCTTAGTGTTGGCATGCTTAACACTGAACATTTTCTTAAGTACACGTAGAGCACTCGACTCAAGCACTCTTGGTGCTGGCACACTTGGCATTGAACATTCCTCGAATACACTCGTGTCATTGAGTATCTTGCTCGATTCAGGCACTCATGTTACAAATATCTTACTTGAATTAGGTACTATAGGCAATGGGGTCAATCGCGCACCCAAGTGTTTGGCGACCACGACACTGTGCGGGCTTAGGGCCTGCTAGGAAATACATAATGGGTTTGGGGCCCAAAATGGAGATGGTGTTGCCACTCAGATGAAAGCCTGGACACACTATACAACAACTAGATTCCACAGAGGTTCCCAGAAGTCATCATCAGAGATCGGGTTTAGAAACTGGGTATGGGCTTTTGAATGCCCACACAACCTTGCGATTAGCCTCTATGTGTGTTTTGTATTTTATTACTCTTGGTTATTTAATTATTTCCTAATTTATTATTTGAATCACAAGCATTTTCAATATTATATTTAATGTCCAAGTTTGCACATTAGTCCTTTTTGCATGTTTATTACCCGGCATTTGATCAAGTAATAATAATAATGAATTACAATCATACATTCCAAATAAATGGGGGAAGGGATTAGGGATTACAACATTTTACTTCGAATAAAAGTAAAATAAACCAAGAATAAACTAAAAATGAACCAAAAAAAAACTGAAGATAAACCAACGGTAAGTCGGGAATAAATCACATGTGAATTCTCTCAAGAACTAATTAAGGAGATTAACTCCTAATTATTAAGAAAATCACCCTATAGTCCCTGGAAAGCTTGGAGGATTATACTTTACTTGAAATATTAATAAAACCATACATTGATAAAGAGAATCAAATCTTGTCAACTTCATAAATGGTGGATGCCTTTTTTAGAAAATAGAGTAATTGCCTAGTTTAAACATGATATTACTACTATCGCATGCCAAAATTATAATATTTAGTAAGATAAAATATACAAACCATATAAAACATGTATCATTTAAAGCCAAAAGTACATGTGATTATGGTAAGGAGGCGACGTCTTTTTAAAGAGGCGTCACCTATTTATAAAGGGGTGACTTCTCTTTGAAGAGACGTCGTCTCTTCACCAGGAGCATAACAACTCACATGTTGCTTGAATCCTAAGTAAGCCAAATTAAATGTAAAGTAAACGTAAATTTATCACTAACACTTCAATATTTCACCCAATCATGCCTTCCACATAACATTCACTGGATCAAAACTCAAAAACAAGTGATTAAAGTTAAGAAATAAAGTTTCTATAAAAAATAAGAATTCAAAACCTAAAAATGAAAATTCTTACTGAATGAACCACATTTGATGCTCCTAATTGAGCCCTCAGAGTTTGGTTTATTGATTTGAGTCTTTGAATGCAAAAAAACCTTCTTGTTCTTCAAGAAAAATGAACTCTCTTTGGCTAAAACTTGTTTTTTTCTTCTTCTTCCTCTTCCTTTTTCCTCTTTCTTTTTCTCAAAATGTCCTACTTTCTTTTTTTAGTCTTTTCTGTATTTTTCAATGTCTCACCCCCTTTCTTAGCCCCTCCAAACCTCTATATAACTCTCTCCTCTCTTCCTTCTCAATTCCCCAAGAAACTAAGTTAGGAAAAAAATCATGATTTCCCATAATTCTTCTATCTTTCTCTACCTTATTGCTACCTTTAAAGTTATATTCTCCTACAAAAATCTATAGGTTAGAGATATGTTGGTCCACTCCATGTGTAATGAGGCCAAAAAATGCATTTAATGCAAAGTAGGTCGGTAACTAATGAGGCGTTGCCTCATCGGGCCTAGGTCGAAGAAGCGTCGCCTCTTCAAAAAGGCGATTGCCTCTTCACCCATGCCTGGCTTGGGCCTTAGGCCAACGGGCTTGGGCTTGGACTAGGAACTTTGGGTTAGGCTTTAGGATTTTTGGGTTTGGATTTGGAGTTTTAGGCTCTTGAGTCCATTTTAGAGAAGTTTCGAGCTTCCCTTACATTCAAAATCTGTACTTTCTCATCATTGTGCTTTTGTTGCGGGCCGATCAAACCGTGGGTGTCTACAGTTTACCCCCTTGGTTTTTCAAAAAATTGAATTTATGAAATCAATTTTTGAAAAAGAAACATGCATAATAAACAGTAAGAATGACATACCTGACCTACAAGCTTCACTTGGGTCATCAGCTTCAGGAATTCAAACCCACGAGGTTGAACTTTAACTTAAAATGTGACCATTATCCTCAGGTTTTCCTGGCCCGATCAACCACTCATTATAGTTGAGGGGTGAACCTTGGGTTTTCCTGGTCTAAGATATCACTTAGTGAAGAAAAATAAAAATGTAATCGTGTTCCTGAGGTTTTCCTGGCCTGATCAGTTACTCATTATAGTTGGACATGAATCTTGAGCCTTCCTGATGCGAGAAGTCACTCAGTAAGGAAGAAGATGCACTTCGGGGATTCAACCCGACCAGACACTCCTTACGATGTGCACTTTGGGGATACAACCCGACCAGACACTCCTTATGACACGCACTTTGGGAATACAACCCGATGAAACACTCTTTGAATAGAAGAATGCACTTTGGGGATACAACTCGACCAAACACTCCTCACGATGCACACTTTGGGTATACAACCCGACCATACACTCTTTACGATGTACACTTCGGGGATACAACCTGACCATATGCTCTTTGCGATTTGCGATGATGCTTTGATCAAAGAAAAAAACTTCAATTCTTTATTGTTGATTTTGGGGTACACTAGAGAAGTAAAACCATTTTTTCATCAAAATTAAATTTTAATTTTTTTTTGCATATAAAAGGGCAACTTTTCCCTTTCTCCTTTCTTTCTTTATTTCTCTCCCTTTCTTTCTCTCTTTCCCACATTTCTTTTCTTTCAAAAATGGACATCGAAAGAACATCGGATTTACCTGACTAGGATCCTGTACTGCCCACCATTCACTCCCCACACAATCTCAGATTCACGAGAGGAGATACAATTCCTCTACTTGCGGATTTGAAGAGCTGCATTTTATCTTCGGCATCCGGAGAGGTTAGTACTCAAATCTTTTCATTTTTCTACAAAATTGCATTAGGTTAGGATAGATGAATGTTTATTTATCAATTAAGACTAGAAATAGTATTGATTGATGAAAATTATGTGAATTTAGGTGAAAAATTGAGAATAAAATGTTGTTCTTCGACTTGCAGACGCGTCGCTTCCTCGATGAGGCGATGCCCTCCTCGATGAGGCGATTGCTTCTTTGTGAAGGGGCAATCACGTCTTTAAAACAAAGCATTTGGAATAGAAGCATCGCCTCTTAGCAACAAGGCGTCACCTTTTTAACGAGGCGTCGCCTATTAGCAAAGAGTCGTTGCCTCTTAGCAAAGAGCCGTTTGCCTCTTTGAACCATTATTAAGATATTACATGCACAGGGGACGTCGCCTCTTATCAAAGAGGTGTCGCCTCTTATCAAAGAGGTGTCGCCTCCTAGCAAAGAGGTGTCACCTCTTGAGCAGGAAATTCCTTCTCTTCTTTTGCCTTTTTTGCTTCTTTAATCTAACTACCAAAAACATCTAAATAGCATTATATTAATTCAACTCCCTGATTTCTTTTTGCAGCACAATGCCTAGACATTTAAGGGTATATGAAACTTTCACGGGGCTTAAATTTTCTATAATGAGCTCACAGATGATCAGAAGGACCGGATCCAGGACACTGAGTTTTAGGACTTCATCCTTTCTCTCCTGGAGGAGTAGGGGAAAATAAATTATCAGCCCCTTCATGCATTGATGGAGAGGTGGTTTAACACCACGCACACCTTCCATTTCCCCTTCGGGGAGCTCACACTAGATCCTGTTGCATTTATCGCCATAACTGGGGTTGCCTATGCTGGAGACTCTGTTCCTTTTGATGCGAGTCTGCATCGGATGACCTCAGACACCATTACTTATGTCGATTACCTTCTCAGTATGGTCTCGGACATGAAGGGGACTCATACTATCAAGCTTGACTCGATCCAAAGCTTCTATACCCACGAGAGAGTTACGGTGATCACCACTCCTTGAGAGATTGATCAGTTGGTACGGTCATTCCTAGTTTATCTTCTTGGTACCACTCTTTTTACTGACACGGCCAACTCTATTGGTCTGATGTTCCTCATGCCACTCTGGGATTTGGACTTGGTGCCCTCTTATAACTGGGGTGGCTATGCCCTGGCATACTTATACCAGAGCATGGATGAGGTAGTGCACGACGCAAAGAGGTTCTATAGCTTTTGACTTGCCACTCTTGTACTTTCCCTTCTCTTGATTCATTTTGAAAGCTTTTTTTTTATTTTGGTTATTATTGTCATTTGCTAACAATTTCCTTTGCAGGTCTGGGGATTAGAGCTAGAGTTGATTGCCAAAATTTCTCGCGTAAGAGATCATCTTCCGGCTATCAGGAGGTGGGGTGCTAGCCCTACTTGGAAGAGGCATTTGGCATGTGTACACATCCACTGGGAGTGACTGAACTCTTTGACTCCAGAGGCAGTACCTAAAAAACCCAAAAGTTTTTTTTTAAATTTTGTTAATGTTGTTTACTTACTTGTTGCATTTTATAGATACGAAGTGACTCTTGGGGTCGAGAGAACAAGTGGAACCTTGAGATGGTTTGCTCTAGGACACTCTCTCTGCAGAGAATCTTGATCTGAGGTCCTCGACTATGGCATGTGGTATCTTGGCGACAGGGTCTATAATTGGAGTGGGGGTCCCCGAGCGAGATGTGTTCGCAAGTCTCCTCCCTGGTACATCTTCTGGACTCATGAGCTAGAGGGTGAGGAGCTTGATCGAGCTTTTGCTGGAGAGCTAGCCACTGATCATATCATGAGGGTAAAGAGACGGTATCTGGATTTTGCTCAGACACACCTCTTATAGTGAGTGCCCCTGACTGTTGGCTCCACCTCTCAGGTATGTGTTTGATTCTTAGCTCACGTTTCTTAAGTTATCATGTTCTGTATGATCTTTTGCTTTCAGGTTGTGGCTACTAGACCTGCATTGCGCGCTAGGCCTCAAGCTGGGGAGAGGCCTTCTCAGAGATCCCGCACTGATCATGGTGGCGAGGGTACTTCATCCGGAGTACAGTAGATCATACCTCCCACTGCTCCTTCTAGCTCTACCTCCCAAATGGTGACTAGCAGCTTCCTTCATATTCTTGATCCTTTGGCTCGCTATTGGGTTCCTCCCTGAAAGTTGTCCCGACAGTTCCTAACTTTGGATGAGAGCCCTAAGCCAACATGTATCATCAAGGGCACTACTCATGGAAGTTTGTCTTTGACCTATTTTCTAAATCATTCTCGACATGTTTGTTAGTATTAATCATTTTATTAACGATGCATATTCCTTTAGAGAAAGGTCAATATATGTATAGGCTAATTGAAGCCCAGAGAGATTACATGTTGGACATTACTTAACAGTAGAGGGTAAGTGTTCTTCCTATTCCTATATGTATGCATGCTCCATGATTAAATCACCTTGTATTTGCTTTGATAGGATTATAATGAGGCAAGCTAGGCGAGGATTGTTGCCCTTGAGCGTCAAATTAAGGTGCTTCAGATTGATAAGGATGAGGATGATGACGCCGAGGATGGAGGTGATTCCGAGGAGGGCAAGGATTCCGAGAGCATAGATTCAGATGCTTATTAGACTAGGAGCCTTTTCTAATTCTGAGAATAATATATGACTATTGATTTTAATGTTTAGGAATTTTTTTTCACATTTTGCGCAGATGGGGTACTTTAAAATTAACTTCTATTTCAAATACTTTCAATTTCAAAAGCCATTGAGTGTTCTTGACTTGCACAAATTATTTTCTTATATAACTTGATTATGTGTTTATAACTAAAACTGTGCGATTTTATCCCAAACTTGCTCCTTTTCTGGTGGAGAGACGATCGCCTCTTCAATGGGCGTTGCCTCTTCATTTCCTGCTGAAGAGGCGATCACCTCTTCTTGATGAGGCGTCACCCCTTCGAGGAGGTGACCGCCTCATCGGTTGTTCTGTTGTCCCTTTTTAAATCCCTAGCTTCACTAAAAAACCCCCTAATTTCCATTCCCGCCATTTTTCTTCACTTTCTCTCTTTAGAACACATTCTGATCTCCTAAAATGATCGAAAGAAGCTTGAAATAACTGCAGTCGATCCTGAGAAGCTTAGATGGCGAATCTTGGTCTAAATTGGAACCATTTCATCTATCAATTTTCAGATCCTTAGATGCAAGGAAGATCAATTTCCCATTTGTTCATGCTCTTGCTCAATTTTGGGATCCCCAGAAGCATGTCTTTAGACTCAACATTGTAGAGCAGTACCCCCAGCCAGAGGAATTTGAAGCTATCCTAGGCTCTCAACTGGATTCTACTCATCAGATTGCAGTTCCTTCGGTTCAGACCCCAGATTTGCACTCGATGCAGTATCA
Source organism: Mallotus repandus (assembly GCA_949671775.1). Classification (NCBI taxonomy): domain Eukaryota; kingdom Viridiplantae; phylum Streptophyta; class Magnoliopsida; order Malpighiales; family Euphorbiaceae; genus Mallotus; species Mallotus repandus. The sequence continues at coordinate 7,876 of CATIWM010715110.1, forward strand.
GATGGCTACAATGTTCAATTTTTCTCCCCAATTTTTGCTTCATCATATTTTCAGCACTGAGATTCTAATTAATTCTCTCCTAGAGGTTATAGTAGCTGCGGATAATAAGGAGGTGTATTGGCCTTGGATGATGGCTCTATGTCTGTATGCTCAATTCTTGCTTGTCTCGCCTTCTGGCAACTGTGACTCAAAGATTCTCCACATTCTAGATCAAGTGGAAGTAGGTCTCAACCCTTTTCCTCTTATCTTAGCAGAGACCATCACCGGGTTAGACAACTTTATAGAAACTAGATGATTTTCGAAAGTCCACTGCTACTGGAGGTTAGCTTCTTTCTCTTCTCTCTCCACTTACTATTTTTCTATCACTTTTACTCATTTATAAATTGGACAGTCATGGTTTCATGAAAATTTGAGGTTATTGGAGCCTCCTCGAGACATTGCACATTACAAAGCCAAACAATATTGTACCCGAAGACTTTACTCCATTTCAAAAGATGTGTGGAGCTGGCTGGCTACATTTCCTGATCCTTTGATCCAATAGATGTGCCCCTGGTAGGGATTGCAGCACGTGACTATTCGGTCTTACAACCACTGTGTTCCCGTAGCCAGCCTCCACTTTGCTACTTTCTACAACCCTGCTCGACTTTGCAGACAATATGGGTAGAAGCAGCTAATTGTAGGTCAAGTCCATGAATTTAAGCCATGACCTTTCTCCCAGAACTTTTTAGATAACCTGGTGGAAACCTGGCCTCGCAGAACCATCCTGAGGCGCATTGACTACAATGGAGTTCTGTCTACTAATGATTAGTACAAGGAGTGGATTCAGTTGCAACAGACAGAGATGGATGAATTTATGATAAATAGAAGGACAAGAGTATTGCAAACATCGAGTGTTCAATTCAAGAAAAGAAGGCAAAATTAGTTTATGTAACTTAATCTTTATTTGCTTTTTGTTAGATGGAATTTTCCTTTTTAATTAAATAGTTTATAGTGAATACTTAATGCAATGCTTAACAGTAATAAAGGCAAACCATTTTATTTAACTTAAGCACAAAGTGATTATACATTTTGCTTCTAATACATCTCTTATCACCAGTTGGCTTGCCCTGGCAAGTTTTTCAATTGACTATTTTTCTCTCTCTCCCCTTTTCTATGTCCTTAATTTTTTCTTAGATCACCTCTTATGAAGTTTTCAATCCAATAGGACTTTTAAATTTTTTCACTTTTCTATCTCTTATTTTTGCCTAGGCAGCCTCTTTGTGAGGTTTTCTCCCTACCGAGACTTCATAAAAAATATTTCTTTAGTTTGTCGAGGTTGATTGGCTTTCTGAACTCATTCCTTTCCAGATCAAGTAAGACAACATCACCCTTAGAAAATAGTTTCTTTACCAGATATGGACCTTCCAAGTTTCGTTTAAACTTTTCCCATGGATCGGTCATGATCGGCTTGGTCAGTTTCAACACCAAGTCACCCTCTTTGATCTTACTCGGCTTGATCTTTTTATTGTAAGCTCGATCTATCCTCTTCTGATATAGCTTAGAGTGATACATAGCTTTCATTCTCTTCTCATCTAACAGCGTCAGCTATGCTAACCGGCTCTTTACCCACTGATACTCTAGAATTTTAGATTACAGAAGAACTCTCAATGACTGAATCTCAACTTCTATTGGTAGTACGACTTCACATCCATAGACCAAAGAGTACAGAGTAACTCTAGTCGATGTTCTGGCAGTGGTTCTATACCCCATAACATGAACTGCATATAATTTAACCAATCTCGGTAGTTTTCCATCATCTTGGACAAGATCTTTTTCACATTCTTATTTACAGCTTCAATTGCACCATTTCCTTGTGGCCTGTATGGAGATGACCTATGATGCTCATTCATGTACTCTTTTAGAAAAGTTATTGTCTCAGCTCAGAACTGAATGCCATTGTCAGAGACCACATGGTGAGGCAACCCGTATCTACAAACTATATTCTTCTCAATAAACTTTGCCATTTGTTTTGATCCAACAGTAGCAAATGATTCTGCCTCAACCCATTTGAAGAAGTAATCAATAGCCACCACAATATAGTGATGACCATTTGATGCTTTCGGCCTTATCTCTCCTATGATATTAATTCCCCAAACTATGAATGGTCAGGGAGAAGTCATCCCTTGAAGCTCCATGGAGGGTAAATGACTAACATCACTATATGATTGGTAGTCATGACACTTCTTCACAAATTTCACGTAATCTGTTTACATTGGTAGCCAGAAGTAGCCTTGACAAGCTATTTTCTTGGCTAGGACCATTTCGTTCATATGCGAACCACATACTCCTTCGTGAACCGCTTTCATAAGCTTTTGAGCTTTATTCTTATCCATATACCTCAAATGCACTCTAGTTGGTGCTCTTTTATACAATATTCCATTATGACTGATGAATTGATGAGACAATATACTGAGAGACATCCTTTCTTCCCTATCAACATCCTCAGGAAATCGCCCCGTTTCTAAGTATTGCTGTAAATTGTAGAACCATGGCCTTTCTATAGAGTTAATCGGCATCACCCTTATCTCTTTATAACACGGAAGCTAAAGTGGCGAGCGCGTCTGCCATCTGATTATCTTCTTGTGGTAGATGAACAAATTTGTATCAAGTGAAAGATAATAGGACAGTAGCTGAATAGTCCCAATACAGTCTCAACTTATCTTCTCTCACTTCCTATTTGTTAGAGATCTATTTCACCACTAACATGGAGTCTCCATATACCATGATTTCGTCTACCCCCAGATTTTGGAGTGCTTCCAAACTAAAAATGCAAGCTTCATATTTGGCCTGGTTATTGGTGACTTCAAATTCCAATCTTTTTGCCATCAGGGTCATTTCTCCTTCTGGTGAGATTAGAATCACACCTATACCTGCTCCCTTACTATTGATAGGACCATCGAAGTACACTTTTTGTGTTTGGATCTTGATTAGCCCCAGGTGCTTATATGAAAACTCCAACTCCTATTCATGTCCATCATCCACTAAATTTTGAGCTAAGAAGTCTGCCATAGCTCTTCCTTTCACCACTTTCTTGGCCACATAATCTATGTCGAACTCTGTGAGCAAAACCAATCACCAGGCCAATTTTCCTGTGAGTGATGGAGTCTGCTAGAGGTATCTAAATGGATCATGTTTCAAGATGGCTTGAACCCTGTATGACTGGAAGTAATGCCGGAGCTTCTTTGTGGCCTAAATCACGGCCATACATGTCTTCTCTATAAGACTATAATTGGCCTCATAATGCAAGAGCTTCTTTCTTAGGTAATACACGGCATGCTCAACTCTTCCATCGCTTTCTTGAGCTAACATCATACCCACTACTTTTCTTTTGATCACTAGATAAAGAATTAAGGGTCTACCCGACCTTGGCAGTTGCAATACAGGAGGATTTATCAAGTAATTCTTGATAGTTTCAAAAGCCTACTAACACTTGTCATCCCAACCACCAGTTGATTCTTTCTTAAGAGCTTAAAGATTGGCTCACAAATGGTAGTCAGCTTGGCTATGAACTTGTTGATGTATTGTAATTGTCCAATGAACCCTTTGACTTCTTTCTTAATCTTTGGTGCGGGCATCTCTTGAATCACTTTAACTTTATCGGGATCCATTTCAATCCCTTTCTAACTAACAATGTGGCCTATAAGCTTTCTAGAGGTCACCCCAAAGACACACTTCTTCGGGTTCAACCTGAGGTTGTACTTTTCAGCTCTAGCTAGGAACTTGTTTAAAGTTTTGAAGTGTCCTTCCTATGTTGGAGACTTCACCATCGTGTCATCCATGTATACTTTTATTTCCTTGTGGACCATGTCATATATTAAAGTGGTAGCCATCCTGTAATAGGTAGCTCCTACATTCTTTAATCCAAATGGCATGACTGAATAGCAGTAGATGCCCCATTCGGCCGTGAACAAAGTCTTCAGCTTGTCAATCACTGCCATCATGATATAGTTATATCCTGAGAAACCATCCATAAAGGAGCACATAACACTTGAGGTTGCGCTATCGACCAAGGTGTCAATATACGATAAGGAAAATCATCTTTCGGACAAGCCTTGTTCAGATCCCTGTAGTCTACATACATTTTGACCACCCTTTCATCCTTCTTAGGAACCAACACTATATTGGCTAGCCATTGGGTATCATCCACTACTTCTAAGAACTTCTCTTTTAGCTGCTTTTCCACTTCTCTTTTTTTATCAAAAGAGCCCATTCTGGCCGCAATCTTTTTTTTTTTTTTGCTTTACTGGTGTAATATAAGGATATGTAGGGATTTTGTGTTTTGCAATTTCCCTATCAATTTTGGGCATATCCTCGTAACACCAAGCAAATACTTTCTGTCATTTTCTTAATGTTTCTTCCATTTTTATTCTCTCATCATGAGTTAAATTAGAAGCAATAAGTATATTCATAGGATTATCACATGTGCCTAAATTAAATGATTCAGTTTGCACTGAATTAATGTCAAATATATGTATGAAGTGATAATCACAAATAAAATAACTGTTAGAAAACACATCACATAAGTAGGCAAAGTCAGATTCTATCGCATTAACTTTGGAAAAATAAATACTATCAGTATTAAACATATTTGCAAGAGAAATGTCAAGATCATCATAGAAGACATCCATGATTGAATTAAAGACAAAAGATTTGAAATCACACTCCTCCTTTTAATCCCCAGTGTCCTTCAGCTTTGCTGCAGGGATATCCTTTTTTGGTTCGAGAGTCTGTACCAGTTCCTCCACCATAGGCTCCTTGGCAACTGATTCTTGGATCCTAGACATATGCTCGACACAGATTTCAAATCCAAGGACCATCTTTTCGGCTATCATAAAAGGTTTGGGGTTGCCAGCATATTCCTTTTCCACAACGGTTTCCTATAGTGGTTTCCACTTAGGCTCAACTCTATCTTTGTTCTTCCCAGACTCAATCCCATCTTCATTCCTTTCCTTAAAAGCATCGTCGCCCCTTGGTATCCTACTCAGTATTTCAAAATTGGAGTCTTCTGCTCAATGAATCTTGGCGAGCCTTGTTGGTTCTTTCTTAACCCTATACCAAGTATGAAGTTCATACTTTTCATCATGCTCATCTTCATAAATCACACAAACCTCAAAACTCAGACTGATCGGAGTCTTATTCGAAGCTAGCTTCAAAGTGGCCACAACAGCTTCAGTTTCTACTGTTATAGTGACCACTTTCCTCTCATGTAGGAACTTGATCTTCTGGTGCACAATTAATGGCACTCCTCCTAAGGGATAGAACCACAGCCTCCCTAACAATACATCAAAAGTGATTGGGATGTCAATCACATATAGATTGACCTCTATAGGTCCTATCTTGACTAGAGCTCTGAAGGTCCCTTCAATTGGCCTTTTCGTATCATAGGCCTTGATGACTACATCAAATGGCTTTAAATCAGCCACAGTCAATCCTAACTTTGGCAGAATCTTCAGAGGACACACATTGATTATGGATCGATTGTTCACCATCATACAGCAAGTTAACTTCCCCTTTACTTCGGCCATAATAAATAAGGCTTTGCTGTGATCTCTACCTTTTAAGGGTAAATCATCATCCGTCAACACAATTACCCGTTGAGGGCTCTTTGTCAATGAATCTACCATTTGATTAGGAGTATGAGTTGCACAAATTTTCTTATGATCAAGAGCCATAACCAGTGCCTCCTGATGGGCTCTGGAGTGCATAAGCAACTCCCAAACACTAGCGAGAGTTTTCTTATCTCTTTTAGCATTAACAGCTTTCTCGTTCTATTTTGTTTTATCATCTTTTTCCTCCTTCTTCACTTCTTTATCTATACTCACTTTTCTTTTCCTAACTTAGCAGATTTTGCTTCCTCTTTCTTCTTATCAACCTTTCTAACTATCTGGGTTTTCTTCCCCTTGTCACCTTTCCATAGATTAACCCGTCCTTCTTATTCCTCATTAGAACTCCATATGTCTAAAACATTTACCTTGAGCTCCCTAAGATGCTTATTTGGATTTAAATTTTTCAGGTTTAGGTTTTGGTGGTGTAGGCGTGGCATCGACGAAGGAATTAACGACTTGTTCCTCTGTCAAGCTGGTGTTTATCATGAGGATGGGTGGATTTGGTGGTGGTACATTTTGATAATTGGGTAAAGGGTTATTTTTGGTGTTTGGTTTTCTAGTGTCAGGGTCGGTTATCTTGCTGAATCGATTAAATCTTGAATTTTGTGTTTCAGGCGAATGCAGCCATCAATTTCATGTCCGATAGTTTAGTGATATTTGTAATAAAAATTTGAGTTGGCATTTGGGAAAGGTGATCTCTGAGGTAGAGGTTGTATCAGGTTGTTTTCAATGAGCTTCTTTAAGACTTTGGAAATAGGTCTTCCCAAATTAGAAAATCTTCGGGGTTGTCTGACGGCATTGATTTGAACGTTACCGCTTGGTCTGATCACACTACTGGATCCGTTCCCCTTTTTGCTTACAGTTCTTCTGTTGAAGAATTTCTTATTGTAGGTTAAACTCTTTCTATACCCCAAATTGGTGTAACTCCTCAAATTTCTTGATCCCAAGATCCCTCAACTTTTTGGAAGCAACGGGATACAACCTTTCATTACTATTGTCAGTGAGTTAGACGATATCGGTCTGTGCTTTATTTGTGATAACTTTCCTCTCCATCTAGTCAAATACTCATCGAATGGCTCATTGAACTTTTGCTTTGTGTTCTATAAGTCCCTTAGAGATACCTCCATTAAAGCATTCAGACCATACTGCTTGGTAAATGCGGCACACAATTCTTTCCAGTTACTCTGCACATATGGTTTCAAAGTATAGTACTAGCGGATTGGACCAACCTCCAAAGACAGGGGGATTTGCTTAACAATTTAAGGCTTGGTCAATTCTATTGCCTGCATATAGGTCACATACTACTTTAAGTGCAAGTGTGGGTCATCAGTTCCAGAATACTTCGTTATGTATGGGAACTTAAACTTTTGAGGTAAAGGGTCCGTAGCTTTATCTAAATCAAAGCTATTGTAATCCATCGGGGCATCGATCCCTTTCTCTTTTATCATCATTTGCATATGAGCCACGGTCTTGGCGATATCTTTGGCCCAATTTGACTTCTTTATATTTTCTGTATCATCTACCCTCTATCGGATCACAGGTTCTGCTAGTAAAGTTTCTTGATCATCTTCTATTTCTCGCCTCCCCAGATTTTCAGCATCAAGATTAAATGGTGGTGGTGGAGGCGCTAGTGGTTTCTCTCTGGCTAAACTCATCGTCTCTACCATCATCTCTCGAATGATTGTTCTGGTCTATTCGACAATTTTTTCCTTAAACTGTTCAGGATCAAAACTTGGTGACGCTGTTTCTTTAGACATTCTAACTAAATGGCTGGTGTTGGAGCGTGTCCAAGCAGATGACTGATTTGGATCTATGTATGCAACCACCATGGGTTAGAGGTATGCATGATGTGTATGCATGATATGCAGATTCACCTTAACATTTAAAGAAATAAGCATATATTTTATTTACATGTAACACATAATAAGACAAATCTCTTCAAGTGGTATCTTCACCTTTTTTTCTCCCACACACGTGTTCAATGGTGAGTTCCTTATCCTAGGATTATTGGCCGGGTTTTGATTATCAACAAGGGATATCAAAAGTGATGTATGCAAAAGAACTCTCAAGATGGGGTGAACAAGTAGCAATTCCTTTGAATAAAACCAAAGTCCATTTTAATGGGCCATATTGGGCATTAAAGGCCCAACTTTGGCATAGTCCACTTGTAAATGGGCTCGGGCTTTATTATAAGAATTACTAAATGGCATAAATCACACGCACTTGGAAAAATCTTAGTGGAAGTTGCTAGGTCATTATATGAGCCGAGTCAAGGGTAATAAGCTACGGTTCCCACAACTATATACATCCATTACGTCTCCCCACTCAAGGGTCTGTGTGACATGGATAAGTATGTGCTATGAGGGACAATAATCAAATACTCCGCCACCAGGTTTGAGTGAAACATACGCAGCGGGACAAAGATTATTGTCGGGTCATTTGGAACTTAAGTGCTTATTGTGTGGAAATTTGTAGTGAATGCAAAAAAATGCTAAGCAAATAAAGAAATAATCAAAGATGATAAATTACAAAACACTGGAATCAATTTCTCTATCCCCAGTGGAGTCACCACTATAAGCGGCGGGGTTAATCGAGCCCCCAAGTGTTTGGCGACCACGTCACTGTGCAGGATCAGAGCTTGCTAAGAAATACATAATCGGCTTGGGGCCCAAAATGGAGATGGAGTCACCACCTGGATGAAAGTTGGGACATACTATACAGCAACTGGATTCCACGGAGGTTCCCAGAAGCCATCATCAAAGATCGGGTTCGAAAACTGGGTATGGGCTTTTGAATGCCCACCCACCCTTGCGGTTGGCCTCCGTGTGTGTTTTATATTTTATTACTCTTAATTATTTAATTATTTAATTATTTATTATTTGAATCGCTAGCATTTTCAATATTATATTTAATGTCCAAGTTTGTACATTAGTCCTTTTTGCATGTTTATTACCCGGCTATTGATCAAATAATAATAATAATGAATTACAATCGTACATTCCAAATAAATGAGAGAAGGGATTAGGGATTACAACATTTTACTTTGAATAAAAGTAAAATAAACGAAGAATAAACTAAAACTAAATTGAAAATAAACCAAAAATAAACCAAAGATAAACCAACGATAACTCGGGAATAAATTGCATGTGAATCCTCTCAAGAACTAATTAAGGAGATTAACTCCTAATTATTAAGAAAATCACCCTATAGTCCTTACAAAACTCAAAGGATTAGACTTTACTTGAAATATTAATAAAATAATAAATTGATAAAGAGAATCAAATCATGTTAACTTCATACATGATGGATGCCCTTTTTTAGAAAACGGAGTAATTGCCTAGTTTAAACATGATATTACTACTATCGCATGCTAAAATCATAATATTTAGTAAGATAAAACATACAAGCCATATAAAACACGTATCATAGTTTAAAGCCAAAAGTATACATGATTCTGGTAGGGAGGCGGCGTCTCTTTAAAGATGCATCGCCTCCTGGCTACTCTTTGAAGAGACAATGTCTCTTCACTAGGAACACAACAATTCACATGTTGCTTGAATCCTAAGTAAGCTGAAGAAAATGTAAAGTAAATGTAAATTTATCACTGACACTTCAATATTTCACACAATCATGCCTTCCACATAACATTCAGTGGATCAAAACCCAAAAATAAGTGATTAAAGTCAAGAAATGAAGTTTCTATAAAAAACAAGAACTCAAAACTTAAAAATGAAAATTCTTATTGAATGAACCATGTTTAATGCTCCTAATTGAGCCCTTAGAGTTTGGTTTGTTGATTTGAGTCTTTGAATGCAAAAAAACCTTCTTGTTCTTCAAGAAAAATGAACTCTCTTTAGCTAAAACTTGTTTTTTTCTTCTCCTTCCTCTTCCTTTTTCCTCTTTCTTTTTCTTAAAATGTCCTCTTTTATTTTCTTAGTCTTTTCTATATTTTTTAGTGTCTTACCCCATTTTTCAGCCCTTCCAAACCTCTATACAAGCTCTTTCCTCTCTTCCTTCTCAATTCCCCAAAAACTAAATTAGGACAAAAAATCATGATTTCCTATAATTCTCCTCTCTTTCTCTACCTCATTGCTACCTTCAAAGTCATATTCTCTCGTACAAATCTGTAGATTAGAGATATGTGGGTCCACTCTATGTGTAATAAGGCCAAAAAATGCATTTAATGCAAAGTAGGTCGGCTATTGATGAGGCATCACCTCTTTGATGAGGCGTCACCTCATCGGGCCTAGGTCGAAAAAGCATCGCCTCTTCGCCCAAGCCTGGCCTAGGCCCTGGGCCAACGGGCTTGTGGACTAGGAACTTTGGGTTAGGCTTTAGGATTTTTGGGTTTTGATTTGAAGTTTTGGGCTATTGAGTCCATTCTAGAGAAGTTTCAGGCTTTTATTACATTCAAAATCCGTACTTTCTCATCATTGGACTTTCGTTACGTGCCGATCAAACTAGAGGTTTCTACAGGTACTCTTAGTGTTAGCGCGCTTGGTGCTAAAATTTTTATGAGTACACTCGTGTTATCGAGTATCTTGTTTGAATTAGGCATTCTTGGTGCTGGCGCACTTGGCGCTAAACTTTTCTCGAGTACACTCGTGTTACTGAGTTTTTTGCTTGAATCAGGCACTCTTGGTGCTGGTGTGCTTGGCTCTGAACTTTTCCTGAGTACTCTCATGCCATAGAGTATCATGTTTAAATCTAGGATACTTGGTGTTAATGCACTTATCATTGAACTTTTTTAAGTACACTAATGTCTTAGAGCATCTTGCTCAAATCTGGCACACTTGGTGCTGGCATGCTTGGCGGTGAGCATTTCCCAAGTACACTCATGTCATTGAGTATCATACTCAGAATCTTAAACTATGTTTTTAAATTTATAATAAATAATAAAAGAAAATGGTTAGTTTTACCATTAGGTTGCTTGGTCATGATTTCTAACGACTGTCTTTGGTAAGTCTTGTCAGACTGATGTTTGATGTTGAAATTGAGCATTATAAGATTGTTTAAATATTTAGCTTTTTGGACTAATGGCACTTAAAGAAGCATCTATGCCTACATTATTTTTAACTATATTAATAAAGAGTGGAATAAAAATTCTTGGGATTGTTTGATCTCCCTTAGTTATTCATGGTCAGCCCTTGATGAATTGACATAAATATACTAATATGATTGGCACATATTTTTCCTAACTCCATGCATAGAGTGATGATGCATTTTTATTATTATGAATATTCATCTATATGAGTGTGTTTGTGTATGATTCATTATATATATTATATAGAAATAAATAATACTCAAGAAATAAATAATTGAGAAGAAAACTTATCTGGTGGTGAGTTCGAGTCCCACTCTTGAACGAAAAAATATTTATCTTTATTTATTTGCTCAATAGTTGCTGATTTATTTAAAGATACAATATTTTTGCCTATGTAAAGACTGTTGTATGAAGTCATGAGTCAAATTTGATTCCTATTTGTTCGACCTCGACATGGTTTTGGTATTTCACTATAGAGTTTCTAAACTTCAATCAAAGGCCATAAATGTGCTATTTATTTCAGTTATATCTAACTCCTTGGTATTTTAAATGGTTTGAGTGTCCAAATTTTAGACCTTATTTTAGTGCTTCATCCATATTAGGCGAATCTAATTAGAGCTAAGCGTTATGACTTTGCGTAGGTTTTTTAGCCTATTTAGCTTAGTTACCCACTAGTGATCCTTCTAAAAAACATAAGTAGATTAACTCAAGGATTTTTTTTAGAAATGTTTATAAAAATGAAAAACTTTTCAAAAACACAAAATACGGAATAAGTTTTTTAAGAACACGTAAAGATGGTAAAACCTTTTTAAAAATATGATCTTTTTTCTTTTATCTTTCTTCTTCTCTGCTCTTTTTTTTTTGCATTAGATCCCATCATTCACACCTAATTTGAAACAATAAATAACTAAAACACCTAATTCTTCTTCTTCTCTACTTTTTTTTTCTTTGGATCCCATCATCCACACCTAATCTGAAGCAAAAAATAACAAAAAACACATAATTCTTCTTCTTTTCTGCTCTTTTTTTTTGTGTTAGATCCTACGAAAAAAAAGAAACTCACACTCATACCTAATTCATATTAAAAAAAATTCAAATCTGGTGTATTGACTCAAAGGAGAGCAGAAAAAGAAAGTAAATGCAAAAAGATGAGCAAAGTGAGTGACGTTGAGTGTTAAATTGTACTTTGAGTTTTTTTTTTGAAAAAAAGGAGTTTTCATATCTAAAAACTTGAACTTTATAATTGTTTTGGGTATTGGAATTTGAGTGTTTTAATGGCTTTAGTTTGATTTGTTGGGATTGATATGAGTACGTGCTTTCTTTTTCTTGCTATTTTAGAGGTCATTTTTCTTATTGTTTTGATGGTTTTTTTTTATTTTTTGTTGGTTCTTTTTCAATTTTATAAGCTTATTTTGCAATGGCTTTTTTAGTTTTT